>PVIU01006840.1:0-98087 GCA_004026605.1 Ondatra zibethicus
CCCCCCCCTTTATAGTTTCTTCACTGACCTCTTTGGGATTCTTCCCCAAAGCAGAAAAGCAGTCACCTGTAAGTCCTACTGGTACCAAAACTGTGCCTGTGAAATCTACCATGGGGTTGTTCTCTTATGATACATTTCTGGATAGATTAGTATAGACTTGGTAATCCCATCAACCTTCAAGGACCCTCTTCCTGATCACCATAGTCTTGATAAACAGCCCCAGTATTCCTGCATCACACAATGCTTCTATCTTACCTTCACACACTGAAACAATTGCTGATTACTTGCTTAGTTTTTCTTCCCATTCCATGTGCTCTGAAGTGACATGCGTTGTATGTCCAGGGTCTAGCATGATGTCATGAATATCATAGGTACTAAAATCTCCATAGTAACTTAATCGTGAACAAGTGAATGTTTTAGTTGTATAAGCAACTGTCTTGCAATGCCAGAGTTCTTCAGGTAGCTGTATAGTCTCCTCCAGTATATCTAAAAGCTTAAAGTAGAAAGTTGTTCACAACAGTAATAGTAAAAGGAATAAATGGTTCCTATTTACCGTTGCCTCTTTTTACTGTGCATTCAAACCACACCTTGCTATTTATTTAAGAGTAAAAGGAAGGTACATGAGCATGAACCTTTTTTATATACTGTGTCTAATACATAAATTTGCTGGATTGTGTGGTGTCCTTCAGAAATCACTGTTAGTGTGAGAAGATATGGTGAGAAAGGTTTTGGAGTATTCCGACAGCTAGTAAACTTGGGGTCCAGCTGGCAAGTGTAGTTGTACTCCACAGGGTACTTCCACACTGCTGTTCTAGCATAACCAAAATCTGAACATGTTTGACATCTTATTTCCCCCTTACATGTCCCTTGTTAGTGCATTGAGTTTTGATAAATGATTTCTAGATCCAAAGATCATTTGACTCTAAGGCCTAGACCAAAATTCTTCCATGTGTAAACAATAGGCAACGGAAAGGCTCACACTATTTTGTACTCACTTGTCTCCAGCATTTTTCTAACCACTAGCAACAAGTTTTGTTTTGTTTTTGTTATTTTAATTTGAGGTTCAGCTACATATCTGAACACAACCTCCCATCTTTTGTATCTTCCCAATTATCAGTCTTTGAAACCACTTTCCCTTCCTTTTCAATCTTTTTACTGATTTGGCACGAACAGAGCCGCCTGGTACCAGCTAGGTTTTTCGCCCTCCTTCGATAGCCTTGCATTGTGATTGGAAGGCTAATTTGCTTAGGACTTGTACAATCAGGAGCTTTTTCTCAAAACAGAAGCAGCAAGCTGCTTCACACCAACGTATACTTGGCCCCTCTCCTGTCAATCCATATGTAGCAGATGCAGATAGAATCTGTTGGTTGGCAGAAGAAGTTCTGTGCACATGGCTCCTATTTTTAAGCCTCTGTTGGTTCCCAAGTGCAGAGAATGTGGCTTGGTATGGATGGACTATGAATCCCTTTTTAAAAAAGAGGAAAGAAAAGAAACCTAGACTCAAAAATCCATGCAGGCAGATTAAAATTAGCTTCTGCTGCCAATGTGTGTGTATGTGTGTGCATGCGTATGTGCATGCACATGTGTGTTATGCATATTGACCAGAAAAACATGAATAATTCAACAATCTTCAGCCTAGCCACTAAGGTCTCAGCACTCTGAATAGAATTGCAAGGACTCCTATAAATCATATGAGTCGTGAATGGGCCAATGTTTGTATTGGCAGATTTTCTCTTCACTCTCCACCTTTAGAAATAATATTATTACAGATGCACAGAAACATGAATTAATGGCTCCTTAATTTTAAATAATTGATTCTAAAAGCCATCAGGGCAGATTGCTGTAATATGTCATTTTGTAGGGAATAAAGGCCCAAAGATAATTTGAAAAACATGTTGTGTCCTGTCATTAATGATAAAAGTACATTAATTGATTTGGCTTTAATCAAAACAATAAATAAGTTGCATATGGGACACTTCAGATTACTTCCCAGTCAGAGAGAACCAAGTGATTACCTGGTATTTTTTAATTTTAATAATTATTTAATATGAAATGTTATTTTGTGACTTCCTTTAAAATTCTTGTGTAAAGCATACCTCAAATTTCTGGCCAAAAAATAGTTATTATTTAAAGTTTGTTTTCATAAACTTGCCTTATACTATCCGAGCCGACACTTTATTTTTTCCTTAATCATTAGGCCATGCTTCACCATTCTAATAGTATCCACATTGTATAACTTTACCTCCTGGTGGTCTGTAATACCTGACTACATTTAGGAAGACCAAAAGTAAGTTTGGCCTTGTTAGGGATATAATGATGTAGAAGCATACTTTTTGGATAAAGGATGAGAGAATGTCTAGAAGAGATAAATTAAGAAATTTTTACCATCATGCCACTATTTACTCAGATTATTTTTAGTATTCTCCAAGCCTGAGGTAACTACTGCCATTAATCACAGACAATGCCAGTTCTAGTTTATGATTTATTTTTATTTTTTATTTGTGTGTATGTGTTTGTTTCTTTGTGTGCATGCGCACTTGAGTACAGGTGCCCAGTGAGGCCAGAAGAGGGCGTCAGAGAGCCTGAGGCTGAAGTTAAGGCTTTGGTGAACTTGCTCTAAGTGGTTATTGGGAAACAATTTCTGGTTTGTTGCAGGATCAGTATGCACCCTTAACTCCTGAGTCATCTCTCTGTCACTTGTCTCCCATCTTGATTTACAGTTTGTATCTCAATTTAGAAAATTCTTACCCTATACTTGTCACTTATACATCCATCTGTCAATCACCAGTTCCTCCCTAAGCTCCCTGGTGTCCATATGACCTTTATCATCTGGGGTGTGGAGGAAGGCTTCTTAAAATATAAATAGCTTATAAATCAGACTAATGGACTTTTACCAATTTCCTTTAATGAAATAGAAAATATTAGTTGGCACATCTATGGAAAATTAAGGGACAGGGCTAATTTTCTGAAGCATTTGTTTTGGTTATAGTTGTGTCTCTATGTTACTAAGCCAAGATTCAAATATATTTATTATTAGAGGCTCTAATCAAAACATTTGAAAAGTTCTCATTTACCTTTCACCCATAAAATCAAAGTAATTAGTTTACCCATCTTACTAAAGAATGGTTAACAATCCAGTTTAATTTCCCAAGCAAAGCAGGCAGATGAACAAGTATATTACTGACCTGACATTTATCACTCAAAACAAATGAATCTTCAAAAGTGAAGTTTATTCATATCACCTCCTATTTATGTTAAAGATGGGTAGTGATGGCAGATGTACTTCTCAGCTCATGAATTCTTATACTTACTACCACCAAGTCAACATGCTGAGGTAATCGATGGTCAACCCCATATCCCTTATAGATCCAACCCCAATCCTTTACTGGCAATTCAGGGTAGAATTTAAAAGCATAGATGCTTGAGTTCCATTATTCTACCTCAAGAACACAGTGAAGTGTTTCCTTAAATGATAATAACCAGAACCCAGCTCTCAGCCATCTTTCACATCTATCTCAAGTACTCACACGAACCACATTCTTTTTGCTTTCTTAACGTGACACACCTTCCTGGCTTCAAAACAGTTTTTGTCTGAGATCCATCACTAATCATTGTGACTAATATGCTTCTGTGAACTGACCCTGGGCCCTTGCTTCAGGATAGAACTTTTTATTCAATTTTGGTCTCTTTGAACTTTCTGTTATCAGTTCTACCACCCAAGTGAATTGGATCTTCTCTGTACAGCAGTCCAGAATGGGAAAAGAGACAGGAATATGTCCTTTTCTCATCATGAAGTTAACACTGGATCTGGCTTCTCTTCATCTCAGTAAATGCACACAGGTAGAAGTTTCAGAAGAAAATAGAAATAGATGGTGTGCCGGAATGGGATATAGGATGGTAATAACCTCTGAGTTTGTAAATTTTTCTTTCTTAATGTGGAATTATCTTCTCTATGTTGTTCCTTTCTCTCATTTTACTCTCCAAATAATTTAAAGGGAACTGTAGAAAGCTAGGTTTCTGGAGCAGTGGCTATGGAGCTGAGGTATGAGGAACAGGTTGATGTATTAAAAAAAGGCTTTCTATAAAAATAATCACTGAGGGAGCCAAGAGAACTCGGTGGAAAGGGGGAGAAGAAACACTCTGTCTGTGTGCTATCATTTGAGTCTGTCCTAGAGTATCAGACACACATCAGAATAAGGTGATCTGTTCCCTATCAGGTGATTCTGTCTCTTGTTCTCTCATCGATGTTGTTCTATTGAGAAATTGACTGGCCAGAGAAGAACTGAAGAGGGGTAGGGTTGACCTCTAGCCGCTTTGGTTATCCTCGGACCCAAGTTCAACTCTTGTTGTAACTGGAAGTATGGAGTGCAAAGCATTAGGATATGTAACGTCTCATCATTCAAGAACCTGGGGTCAAGCAGTGTGTGTATTGCGTAACAGGGAGTCTGCCTGAGTCTCTAGTCTGAAGATTGATGTGACTTACCAAAAGCATAGAATTATTACTAGAGCTTTATTTTGAATTGAAAGGATCATATTTTTCAATTTCTGGTATCAAAATTAGAACAGTGTTGTTCTAGGCTATGATAGAATAAGGCACAGTGGTACAAAGTAATCTAAAATTACCTAATTGTACTGAGTGCTTCTTATATCTTAGACGCTGTGTTAAGAGGAGAGTATATGTTATATCTCTTAATCTCATTTAATTGTCTCATCTATCCCCTATGATAGCATTAGTATGCAGCTGAGACAGGCAGTCTGACTTCTGAGTCAATGTCTTCCTGCAAACGGGAGCTACCATAAGTTCTGCCAAATTGGAAAAATAAAACCAGGATCACTCATTCCAATTGCTGTAAATAAAATTTCCACCCCACACAAGTAGAAACAAACAACTACAAAAACCACCTTAATAGAAGGATAACTCCAAGGCTTTTCTCAGATGCATAGTATATGAATCCATATATTGGTGTTCCAGGTTGGGGAAATTTGGAAATTTTCAGAAAGTAATTACAGTATCTCAAGATTTTTTATGGAAACCCAGTTTTCTATCCAGGCTTCAGAGATCCCAAGTCCTACAAAATTTATTGTGCATCTTCAATATTGAATTAAAATAAAAAGCTAGGGTGGGGCAGTTCATGCCTATAATCCTAGTAATTGGTACACTGAAGCCAGTGTCTAGGAGTTTTAGGCATTTCTGAGCTACATAGTGGCTTTTGGTTCATGTTGGATTAAAGAATAACGCCCTATCTTAAAAACTCTAAAACCAGAATGAAAGTAAAACAACAACAAAAATCAAGCAAAACCAAAACAAACCATGAAAGGGAGTATCCAAGAAGGCTTGGAGGGGTAAAGTGAGCTGAACATGAGCAAAGCACATCATATGTGTGCATAAACTTCTCAAAATATCTAATTTCCTATTTATCTGTCTGTCTGTCTATTATCTATCTATCCACTATATATTTTTACCTAGCCATATGCTTTCTTCTAAAGAATAAAGCATTTTCTGGTCCATTAAAACTTAATTTAAATGCAGTCATTAATTATCTGAACAGAAAAACAGCCTTCATGGAAATCCTAGAGACTTAAGAAGTGTTATAAAGGTTTGTCAAACATAGGATCTCAGACTTTGAATGTGTACCACATGTAACTCTTATTCTACGTGTGTGTAGGAGTTATTTATATACATATGCGTGCATGTATATCTTTCACAATGCCAAAAGATCCAAACTTAAAACAATACTGAACCACAGATCGATACAAGACCCACAAATTTTCAGAATTTATACTCGATGATTATTTATCTCTGTATTTGATATATATCTATTACTTAAATTTATATGGAGTCCAAATATTTTGGTGTCTTTGATAACAATTATACTTAGGTATTGAAAAGTCAGTTTCACCTCTTCCCATTTTTCTTCTTTAAATTTTCATCTTTCAGCACATGCACACCTGTTACACACACACACACACACACACACACACACACACACACAACCCAAAATTCAACCAACCTTTTTCTAGTGTGTAGTTCATGGTATTTACTAATCTGACATAGAAAAATACTTTTTTCTTCGGAGTCAAAGAATTACCTCTTAGGAATAAGACTTAGGAGTTCATTGGTGTGTTTTTTTGCTCATGGCCTTTTTTCGCAGTCCACAGGATGTATGCGTGCTGTTTCCTCCTTCACTCTGCAGTTGTCATACTGTATGATGCTCTATGGTACTGCAACAATAACTTCTCAATGAATGTTCCCCTGTTACTGCTGCTTTATACTACCCTCTCCTGCAGAGTTTCTTACCTGGTTTACTTCCATCAGCAGCAATTTGTGAGCCTCTGATGCTTTGATGTTTATATTAAGCTGTGAGTTTGTGTCAAAGAAGCTGTGAATTCATCACCAGAAGGCTGTGTTTCCTCCCTAAAACTTGATTTTAGCTACCTGGTTTTCCCTTCATCATTAGTTGCTTGCTTTTTTTTTTTTTTAAATTTAGATTTGAGTTAGAGTAACTGTTTTATGCGCTATTTTTCTAAGTGCCTTTTAAGAGCAGAAGAGAATATATGCTTTAACAAAAATATGTGTAGATGTAATTATTTACCTTCTCATTAAAAATGTTTCCTAAGCGTTTTGTACCTGTGTAGTGAACAGTCTCATTTTTCATTTTAGCAATTCTCCCTTCTGAGTAATGGGCTCAAGTTTTAGTTAGACACTGACAGCGTTTTCCTACCAGTCGTCTTTACTAATGCACCTAGTGATACCAGCATGGTGGAATAGGTGATTGCATCCTTTTGTATCAGTGAATCTGTTAAAGTCATATGATCTTTGTCTTTTTAAGTCCCCAAGTGCTCATCGAGAAATAATATGAAAGTCCTTCAAACACTGAACTCTTTCTGTGTCAGGAAAACTATTAAAGTCATAGTCATATGATCTTTGTCTTTCTAAGTCTCGGTTTCCCCAAGTGCTCATAGAAAAAATAACATAAAAGTCCTTTTGTGCTGTGTAGACTAATGATAAAAAATTATTGGACTAATATTCGGGAAGTATTTCACAATTCTCTTAAGAAGCCATTACACAAGTAGCAAGTACTATTATTATTTTGCTATTTCAGCCTCCTTATTTTTCATCTCTCCAAGTCATTTGGGTCATTTACTATGAAATTTTCTGATTCCTTGACAATTTTTAATGGCCCTTTGAGGGCTGCCTAATCCCCTTGCTGATGATCCATCTGCTGGCACAGTTCGTGCTTTTGCACAACATTAATATTCAGGATTAAGAAAAATAGTTGTAGCTATTTTGTGTCTCGCTGAAATTGCTTATCTTCTGGAGGAGAAATTTATGATCTTGCCATTTGAATTGGATTTGTGTAGTTTGCTCAGACTTCCTTTGTGGAGAGGTGGATATGGAGTTCATCAAGGCACATTGTTAAGGAAAGTTCTGGAAGGAAATATGAGGATCATGGCATTCTCTGAAATCACTGCCATGCTTTTTCCTGCAGCATGAGAGGATTGTTGTTCTCTCAAC
Source organism: Ondatra zibethicus (assembly GCA_004026605.1). Lineage (NCBI taxonomy): Eukaryota > Metazoa > Chordata > Mammalia > Rodentia > Cricetidae > Ondatra > Ondatra zibethicus. The sequence goes on from PVIU01006840.1 coordinate 7,517, forward strand.
TACAATCACAAATTAGTGATGCCAGTTCTCTTGGTATGGAGTACAAGCTTCAAATCTCTCTGTCTCTCAGCTATCTCTCTCGGCTCTCTCTCTCTCTCTCTCTCTCTCTCTCTCTCTCTCTCTCTCTCTCGACTCTCTATCTCTGTTGTTAAATTCACATATTCACAGTACTCAAAACTATGAAATATAATAGGGTAGCATATTTTCTGAGTTTTTCTTTAATCTCCTGAGCTTCTGCATATAGGAGATATGATCACAGGTGACTTTTTCTATGGAATTGTATCATTATAAAAATCCTAAAGGGTCAAGAAAGGTTAAAAACTGTAACTAAGAGAGTACTACTAACTAATTTCAAAATAATATAAATAAAATAGTTTTAAATTTTTAAATAGGCTTTAGAAATCAGTAAACTTAAAATGATATACTGTTAATTTTCAAAGTGTCAAAATTTAACTTTGAAATCTGATTCCTCTGGCTCCAACAGTCCCTTCTCCCCCTTTTCTGTTGGATTTGTGAGCTGCAGGATTCATGACCTCTGCTTAATGTTTGGCTGTGGGTTGCTATCTGTTTCTATCAGTTGCTGGATGAAGCCTTTCTGATGACAATTGTGTTATGCACCAATCTATGTTATAGTAGAATACTGTTAGTCATCATTACATTGACTTTTTCTCCCTCAAGTTGTGCATGGGTCTATCCTAGGTCTCTGGCCATCCAACCTATGAATAGTAGTGCTCCAGGCTTACTCTTATGGTATGAGTTATGGGTTAGATCAGTCACATCCCATAGGCAGGACAGACTGTAGATTGAAGGTTATATGGCTGGATTGGTTTCACACTCCCTCTACGGGAAATGTTGCCTGGTCACAGGAGATGATCATTTCAGGCTACATATCCACTATTGCTACAGGTCTTGCATGGGGTCATCCTTATAGCTAACCTAGGCTCACAGAAGCTCACAGAAACTGAACCGACAACCAGGAGGCCTGCATAGGACTGACTTAGTCACTCTTTATGTATGTTATAGTTGTGTAGCTTAGTTTTCTTGTTGGACTCCTAACAGTGGGAGCAGGGGCTGTCTCTTGATTCTTTTACTAGATTTTCAGCTCCTATTCCTCATACTGGGCAGCTTTACCAAGACTTTTACATGGGAAGCTGTTTAGTCTTGCCGCAATTTGATATTCTATATTTTCTTGATATTTGTGGGACATAGGCCCTTTCCTGAACAGAAAAGGAGGAAGAGTGAATTAGGGGTGGAAACAGAGGTGTGGTGGGGGAAGGACTGGGAGGAGAGGAGGGAAGGGAAACTTTGACTTTGTTGCAAAATTATTTAATTACTGTTAAAATGAACACTGAATAGAATTAAACAAGTTGCCTTGTCTTGGTGGTTTCATTAAATATTTTTTTTCATGCTTGAAGATATCAAGTGGTTCTGGTTTTCCAAATTCTGGAGCTGGGAGATTGCATAGCAGATAAAGGGTACTTGCCACCAAACCTTACCATCTATGTTAGATCCCAATATTCCCATGGTGGAAGGAGAGAATTGATTCCTACAAGTTTGGTCTGATCTTCACATGCATAGCATGGTGTGTCCACACCCACCCACATAATAAGTAAATGCTACATGTATTTTAGTGGTTACTGGTATCTACTTCTTATTTAATTAAAATGAAATTCTTGAACATTGCCCTGCCATCATTATGCTGAGTTTACACTGCTAAACATTTCAGAGTGGATATATTATTTTTCTTTTCCATTCCTGTCATTCATGTTCTCTCCTCTTTCTCTCAGCTGTCTTTCCCTATTATATTCTTTAATACAAAATTTTATCTACACAATATGAAAGCTCTAGAATAGTCACTGCCTACTTATCGATGACAACACTAGTCCAAGATTCTCACCACAAAATGGACTGATCATCTGGCATAGTGGACATTTTATAATCTCAGTGCTTGGGAAGCAGAGGCAGGCAGATCTCTGTGAGTTCAAGGCCAGCCTGGTTTACTTTACTGTTACACAGAGAAGTTCTGCCTGGAGAAAACAAGCAACAAAAGAGGATTGAGCATATATCTAAATCTCCAGAGTTATCTTACGTTTATATTCTTCAGAAGTTGCCATCAAGATATAACCTTAAAATACCACAAATTCTATATAAACCGTAAAAGGAGGTATTTTTAACATTTATAACCTAGTTTTATTAATAAGCATAATACAGGGAAAAGGTATATGTGGGTCTGTTATCCATTTTTATTTTAAAAATCTCTATTAAAATTGTTGTTTCATTTGCATGGTATTAAGACTACATTCTTTCTCTTTTCTTCTCCAATTCTGTATTTGTCCTCTTTCCTCTCCTGTAAAAAGGTTAACTATTTCCACAAGGTCATTTACATCTCTCACCTAACAATGCATTTATAATCTCTATGAAATAACTTTCTGAGGTCTCAATGGATTTTTAATTAGTTTTTACTCCCTCCTTGATATCTGATACTCTCCTAAGTAGAAATTTTAAACTGTTCCAAAGTTTATATATTCTTAAGCAGCCTCACATTTTAATGAGACAGATCTCATTAAAGTTCCGGTAAAACAGAGGGAAAGGAACATTTGTATGGCCACCATGGGAAATCTAATTGTGGGATGAACATTTGACAATCACAGTGAGATGTCTTCCACTTTTTAGGTGTGACAATGACTTCATCATAGTTGATAAATATTCATTTCTCTACATACACATGATAATTCCTGAGAGAAATGAAAGGAGACTTGGGTTTACAGACGCTCAATCAAGACAGAAACAGCTGATGGAACAGAGCAAGGTCTTGGTGGTTATTGAGAATTTGGACAGTTTTTTTTCCTCTTGTATGTGTTTTAAAATATATACTATCAAATGTTTAAATAAGGAAGAGATGTGCATCTGGGTGGCGCACACCTTTAATCCCAGCACTCGGGAGGCAGAGGCAGGCGGATCTCTGTGAGTTCGAGATCAGCCTGGTCTACAGAGCTAGTTCCAGGACAGGCTCCAAAGCCACAGAGAAACCCTGTCTCGAACCCCCCCCCAAAAATATATGGATAATGTCTTTTAAACCCAGAACAATTTGTATCACAGGCTTCACAATTATACATTTATTTATCCCAAATAATTAACAGCAGAGATTTTATAAATAGTTGTTGTGGTGGTGGCTTTGAGACAGGGTCTCAGATATTCCAGGCTGGCTCCTGACTGGCTATGTAACTCAGGTTGACTTTGAATCTTCCTGTCTCTTTTCTGACTGCTTATATTCCAGACGCATAGCTCTCAACTAGTGTCATTTCTGTTGCTCTGATAAAGTAACTTCACAGAAAGCAACTTTGGGAAGAAAGGGTTTATTTTAGCTCACCATTTAAGACGATAGTTTCATCACAGCAAGCAGGAGACTCAAGCAGCTACTTACATCATATCCACCATTACAAGTAGAGAGAAGCAAATGCATATGTGCTTATTATTCAGCTTGCCTTCTTTACTCACATATACTCCAGGACCTCAAAACAGAGTGGTGGGACTCACCTTATGGCTTCTTCTTCCCACATCAACCAAGGGAATCAACACAGCCACCCACATACACACCTTTACGCAAAACCGAGCAATGAATCCCTCAGTTGGTCCTTTCCCCACATGATTCTAGGCCATGTGGAGTTGACAGCTGAAATTAGCCACCACAACCACTGTATTCACTGTTATGTGATCTTGGGGACCAAACTCAGTGCTTCCTGCATGGTGGGCCAGCACTATACCAACTGAACATCAATCACCAACACAGAACCTTTAATGAGCATAAAGCAGTAATTCTCAAAGTGACCAACACTCATTTCTTTTAGACCATCTCTTTTTAAAATAGATATTTCAAATTCATTCTCCTCCCATACATTATTCCCCAACCTCAACCTGCCCTCCTTTCACTTCTTCCAGTCTTCTGTCTTACCTCCCTTCTCCTCTAGATCCATTACTCCTCTTTCCCTTCAGAAATAAGAAGACCTCCTAGTGCTAGCAACCGAAAAGGACATAACAAGTTCCAATAAGAGTAGGCACAAATCCTCACATCAAGGCTGTGAGAGGTAACCCAATAGGAGGAAAATGGTACTGATACCTGGCAAAAGAGACCATTTACTCTCTTAATCTAGAAACCCTTATCTTTCTACATTGTGTTTCTTGTATACTTTGCCTAAAATGACATCTGAGTTGTTTTTTTTTTTTTATCACTAAGGCATGGGGCAAAGTACCCTAACATCTATTGAACTCAACTGGACTCCTCCCATTTCCTCTACCCCCTGTGCTTCTTGGAAACTACCTCTTCCTCTCTTCTTGTCTTCCCACTGAATAAGAGCCTTGGGGCAAAGATGGAATCCTATCCCTTAATCTTTGGGATGTCATTTATCACAGAGTTTCACATATATTAAAAACTATTTTAAAAGGAATGAGTAAATGAAAGAAAGTACTTACGTCTGTGTAATGTCCTAGGTGGAAAGTCTCACACTAAGATGTTCTAGTTGAGAAAAATGCTCTGTCATTTCTATCCTTCCTTTCATTGCGACCATATGCTTTTGACACTCTCAGAGTACTGCAGTTTGGCCAACTCAGATGTTTGGAAAGGTTTTTGAATGCTCTGAAATTCGTGGCACTTTCCCCCTTGGAACTCAACATCTTTGCTTGATCAGTAGAAGGTCTTTCCACAGTTCCTATTCTTCTGCAGCCATCTTCTTCCTGATATACTACTGGCCAAAGCATCCCTCCCTGACACACTTACTTCCCTGTGGACTTTCCCAGACTCATTTTCTGCTTACTGTTTTTTGAAGTACAGTATTAGAAGGGAACAGAGGGTGAACTTCATACTACATTTCTGTGTTTGTGCTGTCCATGCTGTGTATATATCAAAGACACCCTTCCCTGAAGCTGAGCCTGCTACCTGGAGAGCAATTTTTGTAGAATCTCTTTGCTGAGTCAAAGATGTGAAACCATTGCCTCTTCAGAGACCATTTCAATTTCTGTAGAATTCCTACAGGGGAAAACAGGAGGGAGGTCTTCAAACCTGTGGGAAAACTCGGAAAGCTGTCAGCTTTCCAGCCCTCTTGACTTCTTTCTGCTTTCCCTGAATGCAATGCGTATGCGTATGTACATAAGAAGAAGGCTTGCAGCCCCTGGGGACACAGCAGGGACATTTACGAGTTTTCTTTCCAGTTAGATGAGCAAAAATCTGCTTACCTGAGATGCACAGTTCCTTTCGCAAAGGTTAACTGAGAACTCAGAATATTTCTAGAATTTGAGAATATCTCAAAACAATCCTTTCCTCAATTAGTATTTCAAAGAGTGCTACAACTTTGAAGAACCTTTTCCATCCATAAGGCAAGGGAATTAGCATAATGATTGCTCTAGGGAAGCGTTAGAGCCTGGACATTTGAATAAATAGCTATAGGGGGTATTTAGAAACCTCCAAACAAGTTGTTCTTGCATCCTTGGCTTTCTCTTGATGTGATCTAGGATTGTGTTTAATTAGAAATGAAGATATTTGTAGATATTGAGAAAAGGTGAAAAGGTGTACTAAGGAACAGGCTCCAGACAACATGAGGGTAAGTGAGGATGATAACCTGAAAAGGAAATACTACCTGTGCTCTCTACAGTGAGAAGGCCAAATGAGCAGCATCAATTTGTCCCCAGGACAAATGCCAGTCCAGTAGGTTAAACACATATTACTCCATTTCAGAAATCACTGCCTACTCCTCTTTTCTCTAAAGCTAGAATATCAGCAGGTGACCGAGGAAACATTTGGAACAACAAATGCCATTTTCTCAAAGTAATATATTTTCAGAACTCACAGGGAAAAAATACTCAAGGTAGAGAAGATCAACAATCTGGCACAAAGACAGGAAAGAGAGGGATAGGGAAGACACATGGTGACACTATTCTTGTGGAGAACAGAGAGACTTTGATATCTTAGCAACTTCCAAATGAACTCTGACATATACACTGTCCTAGAAATAGAGAAAAATGAAATTTTGATTTGTTTTAGCAACCAGCATATATAAAGTACAAATCCATCTTTGCTTGAGAGAAAGAAGCAAGATTATCTGGAACTTGTATGCTACCTCGCTGAAGGCATAGTCTGGGAAGTTGGGATGTGTGCTGCCCTAGTTGCTTTGCATAGAACGCTTTCTTTTATGTGCACAGCACCAAAAAACCAGAGGATATCTTCATGTTTGAAATAACAGTAATAGGCACAAGAATTTTCTATAACTTTTTTTTTTCATTTTTGGTATTTGCACCAACTCCTTTATCAATGTTGTGGTGACTTTTTATTTTCTCCTGATGACAAACTGAGTAGAGGGAGTGACTGTGAAATAAAGTATAATAAAAGAAGGGAAAACCAAAATCATGGAGAGCTGATTAGCAAAGGCTATAGAGTCATCTGGGTATCTGAGATTAGATTTAGGACAGAGAAGTCTTAGACCACTTTGATCTATGAGGTAGAAGTCTCCCTAGAAGAAGCTTTGAGTAGGTGTTTCAGAAATATCTATGCTATCATTATATAGGTCTGTGACTTGGGGCACATTTACCATCATGCATCAGTTGTCTTATATACAAAATGAAAATAACAGCAGAATCAATTAAGTGTCATGGTTGTGTTAATATAAATTAGAATAGTAGTTTTGATGTCTAATTTTATATCTAAAATGCATTTAGAATGGACACTTATACATATTAAGGCAATGGGTTTGTTAACAAAGTAAATACTTAAAATATTGACCATGGGAAAGCTGTCTTGGATATATATATAACCAAGTGTGTGTGTCTTGGATATATATATATATAGTGTGTGTGTTTGTGTGTGTGTATCAGTATATATATGTATGTATATGGAAAATAATAATCCCTAATATCTACTAATTTTTTTGACCTTTAAAACTCATATTATTTGATTGTGTTGAAAGTTGTTCTTAAATTAACTCACTGACATTCATATCTAATTGATAAATTGGAGGTTGGGCAGAAATTTTGTTTTACATTGCATCAGGAAAATTGACAGGTGGTATTTCAGATTGTATTTTACCCATAGAACATAAACAGATAAAAATATTATATAGAAATAATGCTACTGTACTTATATGACTGGCATTTTTCGGGAATTAGGTCAACTGGTTCTTTCCTAAGATTGTGTTCTATAGATTCTGAACTTCACATAGGTTATGTAAAAATGCTAAGGAAACATGATTACTACCATCTCTCTCTGCTGGATGATAAGAATATTGATCCAGATCAATAAAATTCAGATTATATTTCATGAAAAGTAGACCAACTGGTTAAAAACTTGGAGCATTCATTGCTTCGATTTAGCTCAAAGGTGGTATATAACATTTCTGCCAAAGTCATTGTCACAGTTATCAAAAGTCACCTGCACCTTAGAGTTGGAGAGGACCAAGTTAGAAATTACTTCCTTTTGGCAACTCTATATACTGATCTTACCACGTTAACTTTCATAATTGTCTATTACCTGCAACCTAGGGTTTTCAGATTATTATATATATGCAGCTTATATGATAATGAGAAGAAAATGAACAACACACTAAAATACATGTACTAGAAAATCCATATATACTAAAAGCTAAAAACTGAAGAATAAAATTATGATTTGATTTAAATTAGAAACATCCATTTTAATTATAGTTTGTATCACTTTTAACTGAAATTAGGCATGTCTTCTTACACTCAATGAATGGATTTGTAATCTTGTCAGTTTTATGCAATATCAGGGCACTCATGAAATCATATAAACATTTTTAAAAGGTATTTTTTATATTAGACAGAATTTTCAGGATCCTGCTATATTCTGTGCAAATATAAAGATATTTATGGAGCTTCAGAGAGATTTCCACAAAATTGGGCAGATGCTTGCATGTATCTTGTGCATTTTTTAAATATATGCACCTTGTTGTGCTCTGTCTGCTTGATACTCTAAACTCATTCTGCAAATGACATCTCAAAGATTCAAGGAGTCTTCCATGCTCACACATACAATGCTAAGGGTTCAGACACTTTTCATTGTGAAATGAAAGTACAGGCTGTAGTGCTTAAAATGCTTCTTGTATTAAGATTAAAGCATTTTCTAGAAGAGCATCATAATATGTTTAGGATCATTTTTCTTATTTACTTGTGATAGTCTGTCTTTCTCAACATCTTTGACTGTAAACTCATCCCATTATGCTTTAAATACTGCAGGTATAAGAGGAGGAAATGAAGATGGTGTGTGCTCACTGCTGCATGAAGTCCAGTAATGGTTAACAAACTTCTGTGGAAGAAATTGAAGATTCCATTTAAACCCAGGCCAGTGAAGAATATAACATATTTTTTTGTAAAATCTGCTATAATTGTACAGAGACTTTTCAACTTGAACCTTATATTTTTGTCCCTAAATAGGAAATGCTACAAAAATGTGGTTCTCCAGTTCAAATTGAAATTCCTTAGCATCCCTCCATGCTATTTCCTTCATCATCTATTACAGAGAGTGAAGAGGTTGACATTCGGTGCTTCATAAAGAAAACCAAATAGCTCTCTACAGGTGCTGAATAAAGACCACAGCATCACTCAAGATGAAAAGTTCTCAGTCCTGAAGCAAAGTTGAACCTCTAAGAAACTGTCCTTAATAGTATATAATGACTATGTATTAAACTGGAAGACTATCAAAAAAGTAATGTTGTATCATGGAAATCATGATTTGTTTTACCAAATCTTGTAACACATATCTCTGAATGTCTTTGAAGTTCTTTATGTGAAACCATAATGATTTACCTACTTAAAAGATGGGCATATATTGGGTTAGCATTTTAAACAGGATTTTAAATCCATGCCTGAATTAAATTCTTTTAGATTAGAATATGTTTGACAGCTTTATTTTGTTAAAAACTGCCAGCTTGTGCTCCTTGGGATAAATCTTCCATATTGAATTTCCCCCATGGAAAGCACAGGCAACTAGAGAAGGAATTTTTTTCTGGAGAAAAATTCATGAATTTTTCAAAACATGCGAATGATGTGATGATTAACACTTTTTCCTGTGGTAGAGACGGGATCAGAAAGTCAGGAGAAGCAAGCAGAGCATGGGATTTGGCAGTGGTGTGGTGTTACGGATGAGTCTGGACATGTTTCACTGCAAAAAGAACAAAGAAATCAAATTGGAGTTAGAAAGAGAAATACAAATAGAAAAGTGATTTTGTTAGTTTCAGAAGACAGTAGACTTGATACCATGCAGTCTTTAAGAGAGGAAGGGATAAAAAGGAAAGGTGGATGTAAGAACATTTGAGTCATAGGAATAGCTTCTCATGTGTAGACTAGATAGGAAACAGCAGCAATATGAGGGAGGGTAATTCAGAATGCTAGCACTGGTGCTGACAGTCTCAGCACTAAATCATCTTTAAAACATGGGGAAGGTGAAACTGTGGAATGGCTGTAGGTAAGTATGTGGGTGCCTTGGGACAAGCAGGTGAGAGTCTTTTCCCATTGCTGCTTTTCTCAGCAAACAGATGAGGTTAACCCATAGATGGGTGCCAGGCATAGTTGAATGTGTTGGATGTTACTAAGAAAACAAGTTGTCTGTGAGTTGGGAAGTGTTAGTTATGCCAAGTGTCAAGGGTGGATGAGATGACAGGAAAAAAGAAGTTAACATGAACAAGGAGATAAAATATATTTGAGGCAAGGTGCTGCGAAAAGAACTGGGAAGAGAAATTGATGTTTTCACAGAGTCTACCACAGGAGGCAAAGCAGTCCTTTCTAATCAATTTACTGCAAACTTTGCAAAGTAGGTTGTGTAATGGTCATTCTGTCTACAACACTTCTATGGCTGACAAGAGAGTAACATATGACACTTTCTGTCTATTAGAGCTGTGGTGTCACAGACTGAGAACAACACAAAGAAACCTGATTATTCTATGTTCCACAACAAGATTCTGATTTCAGCATCAGGATCCTGAGAGTTTGAGGAACTGGTGCAGATGCATTAACCACCACCCCCCCACACACACCTTCTACCCCTGTATTAGAAAAGTTTGTTGGAGATAAGAATTTCACGGGAGATATTAGAGTGCACTAGTGTTTCTCCTTCTCCGTCATGTAAACACCCTTCTTCGGATCTGAGGGAGCTTTGTCCCTCCTCCTTCATAGCAAAGGCAAAGAAGTTTCTCCTAGGAGTTAACTGCACTTCCCAATACCCAAGGATGCAAAACTGGGCAGATAGTTCTTGGAAGAATTTTGACCCAATGGAATTTTAAAGAGATCTGCAAAGTCTTCCAGATCATAGCAAAATGACCTGAGCAGGGGAACCAAGCAAGTAACCAAGCAACAAACAGAAACAAGATCTCATAGGCTGGATGAGTGGTGGGTTGATATGTCTATTTAGGAGAGAAAGTGTGAGTGGCAGGCTAAGTCATGCACACTGCTGCACCTGAGTAACACTGGTTTTTCCTAAGGACCTACAGAGGCTTATTGTTCTAGCCAATCCTGAATTCTTCACTAACCATGTCTGCCTTACTCTTTCTCTAACCCCTTCTTCTAAGCTTAGCCCATAGTGGACTGAAACTATTGGACTCATTGAGGCAGGGGGAAGAAAACACATCATTTTCCTACTCCACCACAGGCTTTTATGCTTGAGAGAGGATTTAATGGCATGTTGAGTGAGTGTGACGGGGAAACGGAAAAAACTTGGATATAAGTTTCTTACTAGATTACTACATTAAACATGAATTCCTATTTTAATCCCCTCAGTAAGTCCAAGAATGGAAGTTGTCAGGAGAGTTACAGAGCCTACCTGAGACTTCACCCAGAAGCAAAAAAGTTGCTGATCCCCAAGGCAGGTTTCAATAATGAAGAAAGGAAATTATGTCATGAGTAACCTCCCAAGTGGTTTGTTTTCAATGTCATGTACTCATCCTTATGAGGATTGAGGGCTTGATATATGTTGTAAGATATTGTCGGATGAACAATGAGCATCTGAGTCCTGTCATTCTGAGTAGTTAGGTACTACTAAGTACTAAGATACTTTCTGCAAGTTAATGACTTTATAGTACATCCTAATTGACTCCAAAGGGGAGAGGGTTTTATTTACTAGAATATGAGAGACTATTTTAGATAAGTTAATTCTCCTATGGTTTAGCTTTTAAAATTGAATAAGAATGAATATGTTGGCGTATGAGGTAGAGTGTGGTTATCTGATACATGTCTTCAATGTCTAACATTAACATCTCCTTAAACAACTGCCATTCCTTCCTGATAGGAGCCCATAAAGCCTTCTGCAATGGTGATGAAATTTTGAAGAACAGGCAAGAAAAATAAACACAAGGAAAGACACTTTATATTTTCTTACATTTTCAAAAGAAATTATGAGTTTTAAGATTCACATTAAAAGAATTATTCCATAAGTATTTTAAATCAATACAGTCCATTTTACCAGTTCTGGTTGAGATCTAAAAAACACATGGTTTGAGAAGCCTCCACCTCTGATTTGAATGTGAAATGTCTTCCACAGGCTCATGCTTGACACTTATTTCGCAGCCAGTGTAGTGATGTTTTGAAAAGTTGTGTAACTACTAAGAGTTGGAACCTGACTGGAAATGGGTTGGGCTTATGGGATACAGTCTGTTCCTGGTTCCAGTCCATTTTTCTCTCTCTTCTTTCCTGATCTTGGAAAGTACCAAGCTGTGTTACAAGTCCTGGATTCTACTCCCAAAGGCCCAAGCTATTGTGTTATTCCACTAATAACTCAAATCATTCTCCTAAATTTCTTCTTCTTGGGTATCTCATCTCAGAGATTTAAACATAGTAATATACACATTGTATACAATATTATTATGGTATAAATGCATCACTGTTAATAGTGTAGTAAGTTTTCTTTTCTTCACTGATGTTAGGACCAATGTCTTTTCAAGTTTTACTATCAGGATTTCACCCAAAAACAACTCTCTGTAAACATTTTGAGCAGTCTCACATCAAGTTCATAACCTTAATATCAAGAAGGTGATATTAAGACCATCCTATTCCATCTTCCCATGTTCCTTGAAGATCCATCCTTTCCTCTTTCTTCTTAACTATTCAATTCCATTCACTTTGATTTTTGAATGTTTCCACAGCCCTGTTTTCTCCTTTCTCATCACTGGGAAAATTCCCCTGTGGGGTGATTCCTTTCTCAAATAAGAGGCTGGTGGACTTCAAATCATGATCAACAACAGTTATGCTGTGTTTTTCCAATGAGATTTTGCTTAGAACATAAATTTAGATCTTCTATATTTTGAGTATGGGGAGTACGGGGAGTATGGGAATTTTGGAAGTCTCAGAGTTCTGGATACTCAGCCAACTTCTTGTTATCCTCTCTCAAAGCCAACCCGAATTAGAGGTATTTTTGGAAATAATTCTGCCTTTTGTTGCTCCATTTTCTCTACTTTCTAGGTCAATCAATTTTTCATGGATGGGAATACTTAAAACGCTAAGAATCCCCAGGGCACAGATGCTTGGGGAGGGCTACACCTGCCATTACTGTCTTTCAAACTGGAGTTCAGTTTCTCTTACTTCTCTCTTTAAAAGTAGACTCCTGTAGAGTTCCTCATTTTTACAAGTCTTTTACCTTCTCATCTCATGCCACCTCTCAGTTCTTCAGTTCCGTACCTCTAGTTCTGTCCTCCAATCGAGTGACCAGCCTTTACATCTTTCCCTGAGCCATCATATGCTGTGCTCCAAATTTCTCCTCTTGTACCCTAAGCTCTTCTTCCTTATTTCTTTTCATGGTCACTCAAAAACATTTTTTTCTGGGGGCCAGCCATGATAAGCTAAGTATGGACAGATCACTCAAAGAAAGTTCTTTATTCCCAACCATTTTCACTTGCCATTGGCCCTTGATAAATTTAATAAGAGGCCTGAATCTCTGTAGTTTACCCTGAAGCAATGCCTGGTAGCAGGAAAAAAAACCCAAACTAAGATTACCCGACCACCACCCAAAAGCAGTCCATTCAAAGGAAATGCCTAACATGCCAACCACCTGCCAGCTCACCGCACCAGGATACCCCTAGACAAATGTCAGACAATCAGGAGTCCTGAACCTCAGAGACCCCTCACTCCCACCTTTACTACTATAAAAACCAAATTCTAATTGAGCTTGGGGTTCTCTGGTTATTCCGTTATGTTGGACATGTGGAGAGACCGAGTTTGCAAACTTGATTAAAATAAAGGCTCTTTGCTTTTACTATGGGACTTGGTTTCCTTATTGGCTTTTGCGGGGACTTTGCGAATTTGGGCATAACAATTTTCATTGTGTTTTCAGTCCTAAGACTTCATACTCAGCTTTGAATTATGCATTTTTCTGATGCTACACACCAGAGGTTACTACCCTGGTCCAATTCCTCCCTGTACCTTGGTTGGGCTGGTGTGATAGAAACTGACAGAGTCTAGCTTACCTCACACTTACCATCACATCCACTGTAGCCAGACAGGCCTTTTTAAAGAACTTCTCTACTTCACTACTCCCAAGCCTTAAATGACTTACCCTTACCAAATGAATTTTAAACTCTCTCGGACTGTTCAGATGGCTCAGAGGGTAAAATGCTGTCTGTGCAAGCATACAGACTGAAGGTAGATAACCTCTACCCTCTCAAATGCCAAATTGGTGGCAGATAATTCATCTGTCCAATGTATACAGGATCCCTGGAGCAAGACAGCAAACCAGAATACAAAAACTATTGATCTCCAAGTTCTCATAAGGAGACTTTGCCTCAATATATGAATGAGAGAGATCATGGATGAAAACTTTTTATTGATCTTGTGCCTCTATACTAGTGTGCTGGTGCCTACAAATAACACACACACACACACACACACACACACACACACACACACACACACCATCACCAACAACAACAACAACACCAACAACAATAACATATACACAAAGAAAAATAACAATAAGAAAATTCCCATATTTTGCTTTTGAACATTTCTGGCCCTCTGAAATTATTATTATTATTAGTAGTAGTATACTGTGATGGTTAATTTTAATAGTCAACTTGAAACCTCTGCAATCTCCTGGTAAAAGAGTCTCAATGGGGAATTTTCTAGATGAGATTAGCATTAGCCTGTATGCATGTCTATGGAGGATTATCTTAATTACACTAATGGAAGCAGGATTATCTGACCACCTTGGGTGGCAACATTCAGGCAATCCTGAACTGTATATGAGTAGAGAAAACTAGCTGAGCTCATGCCTGCACACACACATTCTATCTCCACTCTGGCTCGTGAATGTGGTATGACCTGCCCCTTGAAGCTCTTGCTACCGAGAATTCTCTGCTCTGATGGACTGCAGCTGGGAACTGAAATAAGTCCCATTTTCTCTAGGTTGCATTGCGGCAGAGTATCTAAACATGGCAGCAGGACAGAAAATGAGAAAATATACTTAAAAAAACATTTTTTAAGATTCTTTATTTGTTCGTTTATTTGTTGTGTGTTGGTGTTTTGCCTGTGTGTATTTTTTTAAGATTTGTTTATTTGTTTATTTTATGTGTATTGGTGTATTGCCTGCATGCATGTCTGTGTGAGGGTGTCGTATTTTGGAGTTACAGACCGGTATGAGCTGAATGTGGGTGCTAGGAATCTCTTAATCACTGAGCCATTCATGCATTGAATTTTGATTATTCACCCATTTCCCAGAGATCCATCCCCCATTCCATACCCATCCAACTTTGTGTATTAATTATTTTTATTTCACTGAATCAAATTAATACTGGATACATAGCTTTAGTTGAGAGTGTTAGACCTACCAGGGATAAAGAAAGCCATATAAAGAAACCTAATTCTTCTCCTGGCAGCTATCAATTTCCAGTAGCTCCTCAGCTAAGGTGTAACTTCATACCCCCCTTCAACCTCTTTGCCGGGATTTTATCGGACCTTCAGGGTTTTGTTTATACTGTCACATGTTCTACTGTCCTATTGTGTCCAGAATACACTGTTTACTTTACTGTCTCTGGCTCTTACAATTTTTCCACCCATTTCTTCCACTTGATCCTTGAGTCTTGGGAGAAGGAATCCAGTAACAGATATCTCATTTAGGTTGAGCACACTGAAGTCATTTATTCCAGATCCTCGTAAGGTTGGGTTGTTCCATGCCAATTACCATCTTCTGTAAAAAGAAGCTTTTCTGGTGAAATTTGAGAGACGAACTAATCAATAGGTATAACAAGTCATCATGAATCTGTTTAATACTGTGTCCCATTCGCAGAGTAATAGTAGCAGGTTCTCTCCCAGGGCCTACAAAGTGTGTAACCACATCTTAGTGGCCTTGATAGATTAGGTAGGTTCCCTTTTGTGATGTGGGTCTTAAATCTAATTAGAAAGTGGTTAGTTACCCTCAAGCTATTTGCTTCATTACTGCACCTGTGGGCATATCTTACCAGGCAGGTTATTATTATATCTCACAGGGTTCATAGACAGACAAGATTTTTTGTTAAGTGGATGGGACTGCAAGAAAAAAATGAGATAACCCAGATGAAGAAAGTCAGACACTGAATATTTGATCTTTTTTGTGCATTTTAGTTTTGAATCTATAGATATGTGTGCTTTCAGAACACTCTTTTGGAATACCTACAGAGTTACAAAAAAATAGTAAAGACCCATAAATTCAACTTATGATTCTTGCCTTCGTCTGAAATCTATGTTCAACGTAATCCTAGAGTCATTTTGATACCTTATCCAACAGTTCCTGATACTGAGATTTGCTATATTTACTGACTGCGTCTTTTCTCACTGAAATGTCAAACACGAAGCCCTTTCCTGTCTTCTTGTAGTTGAGTTAAAGATAGCAGTGACAAAGGATGCTTTCAAATACAGAATAAAAATTTTTAAATGGTACAGATTTTAAAAATAAAATTAAAAAATCATATGAATTCATTTATATTGTCTCTTAGAGGCATAAACCTAATGAGATGATGGAAGATTTTAAAAGCAAGAAGAAAAAAAGAAAACCAATGGAGCAGGAATGTTTTATCAAAAGGTAGATAAATATGGAGCCAAAGATAGGATTTTAGGGACATGACTATTCATTTTAGGCTGCTTTTTTGTTTGCTTGTTTGTTTGTATAGTTTCTTTGAAAAGTTCTGGCTTAAAATAAGTACCCAAGTTCTCTTGCCACTTTAGAGATCCACGCAGCCATCCACGAAGCATGCATCCATTGTTCAGTGATAGAGCTGTTTTGCAACAGTTCTCTCAGGCAGAACAGAGCAGCAATTAATAATAAGATCTCACTTCACACATGCTACAATGTTCAGCATTTACAAGGGGGGGTGGAGGCACTTATTTTCTTTAATCTTAGCTCTTAAGAGGCTTACAGTTAAGATAAATGCATTGAAGGAGGCAAGCATATCCATACATGTATTAACAAGAAACCTAAATGATAGGATGCAGAGTGTGGGGGAAGAGAAGCACAAAGCATTCGAAAGTGTTCCCTTGCTATTCTGTATTTTGATGCCACTTTGAATTGATTTGTAGAATGGATAAAAGATGAGTGGGACTGGAAATGCTGGAAAGAGAATAAGATGTAAATGTGTTTAGTGGGAGGGCTCCTATCTTGAACTGCTTTTTTGTGTTCTTGTACCTCCAGCATATAACAGGGGTGATCAATAGGTGTTTCATAATGCTGCTAATTCTTTTTGTAAATGCACTCAAAGTAACATTTCCTCATAAAATAAACCCACCATTCATTAAAGTCCACTCACTCTATTTCCTCTTTCTATTTTGTGAATTTCTGTGTCCTCTCTGTCTCTGTCTCTCCCTCCCTCTCAGGCTTCGTTTCTTTTTCTCTCCTTTTAGGAGAGACTTAATCATCTGCTTCTTGTATTTCTATGGTGAGCAATTGAGCCAATTGTATTCAGTTGTTGAAGTTCTGGGCTCTTCCTGATATGGTGGCATCTCCTTCCTTCTTCCCACTCTCCTCATCTTCCCTGTTCTTTCTTCTCTTACTTCTGTTTTTGAAAGCCTCATTCATACCTCCAATCAACAATGAGGTTCCTAAAGTCCAGTTTAGAGTCCAGAAACCAGGATCCTACTTCACCCTCCGGAGACAGGTTGACTGTCCCAGCATCCTAGGGTCTTACCAACAATATACAATATTTGAAACAGTCAGGATTTTTAAGCCTGCTTCAAAGCCCAGTGGATTCATGGAGAGAGAGAGAAACAGAGAGAGAGAGAGAGACAGAGACAGAGACAGAGAGACAGAGAGAGATACAGTTATCTACCTTCAATACTGGCTTGTGCTGTAATTTAAACAGTGAAGGCCTATCTCTACTTATGTTAGCTCTTTTTATCATCATGTCAAATTAATCAAAATCCATTGTCTCTCATAAATAACAATAACATTAATCTTTGTCAGGGCCAGGTTGAGGCTCCAACTCGGAATTTTCTGACAGATTTCTGACAACTCGTAGGCACAAGGCCTAAGAGCAAAGTAACCACAGAAAGCTAGCTGCAGGAAGTCTTCAGCATGGCAGCTGCTGGCTGCTGTAAAAGGAAGCTACAACCAACCAAAGTGAAATTCCTGGCTGGAAGAAGAAACAGGGAAGAAATAAGGGGCCAGCAACCTGAACACACAGAATCTTACTAGTTTCCTTAACTCAAAAAGTCCAGAGACCTGGTGCACTGTGGTCTTCTGGCAGCATTGAATTGGTTTAGCATTATATTCCTGCCACCATCAGGTTAGATAGTTCTCTGATTTATTTTAAGCAAAAAAGAAAAAAAAACAATAACAATAAACATACACACACACCCAACAAAACAAAACAAAACAAAAAACACCTTCCCATGCAGCCAGGGTCCCACTAGGGGCCCTATCAATTCCTGCAAGTTGGACATGCAGACTGAGAGCTGCTGTAAGTAAGAGACAATGAGGAAGACGCCAGAGTCCGTTTTTCAGCAGGCATGCTGGCTCACAGAACAGAGAGGGAGGACTCACTGCTAACAGACTTGCTGGAGGCTCCCTACAACAGAGGTTCTCCCTCTGACAGGGAGCTCACACCAACTGGCCACCGAGAGTCACTAACTTTTATCAGTAGAAAGAATTTTTCCTGCTTCAGCCTCCAAGACTCTTCTTGATCTTTTCTGCGCTGCAGAAGGGAATTCTTCCCTGCAACTGCCTTCTGATTCCAAGATCTGCTTTTCTAGGCACCTATGTCTCCAACCTCCAAGAATTGTTAGAGACAAGATACTTTTCTTCCTGCTCCTCTGACCTGCAAATCTGCTCTGCAAGGGACAGCTCTCATTTGGCACCCTGAGGCTCTCCTACAGCCTCCAAGCTGGGCTATTACTGCTCCGGGCTTGCATCCTACTGCTACTGAGAGTTCAAAACTATTTAAGTTCCTTGTGACAACCTGTTTCAAATGGCTTCATCCCAATTAAAGGTTTTTAATCACCAAATCGCTGTGTACTTCCAATTGGCACTATGTTTTTCTGCCCATGACTTTCATGGGGGAGTCTGCATCAAGAATACAATTGAAGGCAGAAGAAGGTCTATGTTCAGGCACTTCACTTGGTACTATCTTGGTTTGGCTAGTGTGATTGTTCCTTCAATAAATATCCTCTACAAATAAGGTGTCTACATTTCAACACCTGATTCACACACATTCATTATGTTCTGCAGGAGTGACTGCTATAAGAAGAATTGTCTCCTTCCTCACTTCCAAGCTCATGGCTTAAAACACTGACTCGCATGAGATCAATGAGACTGTATTTAGAATATACTGGGAGGACTTACTGGGGTCTTCCAATTGCAAGGGGATCAATGTTCCACTCTACACAAAGAAAAATTAAAAGGTAGAGATAATCCTCACCAGAACCTCACAATGCCCTTAGAACTGTGGGGAAAGTACTGCTGGTCCTTAAGCCACCAGTCCTCATCCATTATAGCAGCATAACCTGAGTAACTGTAAGCAATTGCCTTCTTCAGGGATTGTATTATATTGCTCTTATTCTTAATAACTCAACTATTGCCTGACTGGCCTACCTCCTTGACATGGAGTAAAGATGGCAGTGTAGTCCCTGCACTTTGTAGACATAGTATATGCCATCATCTCTGGCCATCATTGCTCTGCTCACACTAACATTTCTACCACCCCCAAGTCACCCTTGCTCTGTACCTACTCTGGGACTTGCACATTACATATTGTTCCATTGACATTCTTGTGTATTTAATTTTAAAAATCAGTAAAGATCAGGTACTGCCTTCTCAAGGACACATAATAGATGTCAAAGAAGCTGGTGGGAGTCACACCGTCACTTGTTGTTGCTACACCTACCTGCTCTGTCTGTGAGGACACCCAGCTTTCTTTCTCTGTTGCCCTTCCAACTCTGAGCAAACCTGTCAATTGTCCTTTCTTGAACTTCTCTGTGTCTCCAACTCTGAGCAAAGTTCCTGATAAATGTGAATTATTCAATAAATATTTATAAAGGTCATCATGTACCGAAGGAGAGAATGAATGAAGAAAAAACAAGGGAAGAGAAAGAAGGAAACCAAGAATGAGGAAAGAAGATGAAAGGGAGAATGTTTTTAGTTTGTCATCTCAAGTCTATGACCTACACACCAATTGATTCCCTTTTTTCTTCCCTTTTTTCTGTATAGATTCAAACAAGTTTGCTGTCTAAATCAACAGAGGAAAGTATCCTCACCACAGAGAATGGTTAAAAATTCATATTCTCAGTCTCTTTCTCTCCATTCCTAAATTTGGGTGGCAGTTGACAAATTGATCTTTCACCTTTACTGTCTAAAAGTAAAACATGACTCCCAAAACAAACAAACAAATCAGATTCTTCATAACACTAGACATAAGGCAATGAAATAGTGATTTTAAAATTCTGAAGTGAAAAAAAAGCCTTGAAATATTTCCAAATTTAAGTCAAATGACCAATTCAGTTTGTAAAAGCTACAATATGAAAGACACAGAACCTTTGCAACATATGTATTCAGCACAAAATCAGTTATCAAAAAGATATACTAAACCTACATGAGGTGGGACTTTGAAAATATAAAAAGTTGTTTTGGGTTTTTTTTCTTCTTGTTGTTGCTCTAACTCATGTGTTGTAATAACAGATGAGTGTGATCTATATAAAAGAGAAGTTGACCCAGCCTGTGGACTACCATTAAGAAACTGAAAATGCAGACTACTAGATGGGTGGTATTACCCTCATCTAGAAAAATGAATATTTTGATCTACACTTACTTTAGAGCTTCATATGGTTTCCAATGAACATTTATGTTTTGAATACACCTATTTACGGATTGTACATTATAGTCTCCTAATCAAGGCATCACGAATGGTAGAGAATTTACTGTGATCCAAAATCTATTTTCTGATATTTCTCAATGTTGTTAGACTTTTCCTGAGGAGACTTAACCAACATTTATTCACCCCAGTTAGAGAAACCCAGCACACTAAAGGAATAATTTCCCCAAATTCTAGATTATAAAACCAATGAGTTTACTGAGTATTTCAAGAGCCTGAGTGAGTAAAGGCAGCCTCATCACTAACAAGCTCAGCCCAGCATGGACTCAGAAGTGTTTTATTCTCAGAGTTCCCGCCATGGCTCACACCAGAGGAAGTTTCATCTATCACTAATTTACCACATATTTAATTCTGGAGAGGGCCCTCCCCTGTGAATCTTGCAGCTTTCTGATATTCTACAGCCTTGTAAGTTACCTTAACTTTCTCATCTTTTGATTCTTCCTCCTCCCTCCAGGGTGAAATCTGCACATCATCTAGCACAGTGTAAGATATTTTTGGGAGGGAGATGGATCAAGAGCTCAAGAATACTACATTAACATTCTATCCCTGAACTACACTTGCATGCCAAATTTTGCTTTTCATAGTAAGCCTCTCAGGATTAATATTAAAGTAAAAATTGAATATGCCACACATCATAATAGTATACTGTCCTTTACACAGTTTTTGTTCCTAGAATCTAGATGTATCCTTTTAGCTAATTCCTGTGTAAAATTATTAATGAAAGTTAATGGTTTCTGCTTTGTTTTTAAACTAGAAAAAATTGGCAGTTCTATTAAATTTTCTGGGGAAGCTTATAGGCTAAATGAGTATGATTAAAATTTACAGTTTAATTTTCAAAGAACACAGCTGCTCTGGCTCCTTTAATACTGGATACTAAATGCTGGTCTTAGGTAGAGCATTCACTAACATCACCAAAACACCCAGTTATATATGCAAAGTGAAGTGAATATGGCACAGAGACAAGTAACTTCTGGCATGGTGAGATGACCCAGGAATAAAGGTGTTTGCTACCAAGCCTGAAGACTTAGATATGATGCCTGGAATCCACATAGTGGAAAGAGAAAACCATCTCCTGTAAATTATCCTCTTCCCTATAAATGCATACTGTGGCACATGCAAGTTCACACACTAAATAAATAAACAATAACAGGAAAGACCAGCAAGTTCTCCTATGGTCAAATGGTACCTGTTTCCTTAACTCTCCATAGACCAGGTAACCAATATTAATAACAAAATGTCTTCAGTGTTCCCATATGTGCTATAGAGATTTGCATTGGTAGGGATCTTGCTTTATTGATGCATATTTAAGGTCAATTTTGTTATGTGTATATTTATGCTCTTGATTAAGGTATTGTGTTTGTACAGCTCATTTTAAAATGTAATGGATAATTAAGAAATACAGGTTAATAGATAGTCATCTATAATAGTCAAGTTGTAATCACATGTTAGTTAGGTTTTCTAGATGTACAGAGATGTATTTCAGATGGATAAGCATTCCTCAAACCTTTCAAAGACTACAGAATATGGTGTTTAAACTGTTTTAAGAAGTTAGGAATTTTCAAGACATTGAGACACATCTGCTCCTGGAAGCACCAATTACTTCAATATGGGCATTGAAGAGGCTCCTAATGGAGATTGTTGGTGATTTGGGCAAAAAACTGCTCTTGCCTAGACTGCTTGATTTTATGTTGTCTAAACTGGACATGCAGGACCCAGAGAAATAACTGTTTAACTTGCCTAAAGGTGAGACAATCCTTTGGGGTCCCTGCTTCATGAAAGAGTCTGCTAGACATTCAGCAGGACACAGAAGAAAGCAACTGATGAACTTTGCCATTACAAGGCAAAACAGATCTTCAGATTTCCTGCTTCATGGAAAAGTCTCCCAGATACTATGGGCCTGTAGGTTGAAGATAGATGCCCCAAAGTTACAGAAGAACTTTGGATGACTGTCCAGGCAGAGAGATGTCTCTGTCATTTCTAGAGTTTTGGAAATTACTTACAATGCACTTCCTGTTTACTTAGGTAATGTCACATCCTTCTGGAGTCTTTGATGGTATTGAAGAATAGATAATTATAATTATAGTTTTCCTTAATTATGATAAAAGATAAAGTAGATATAAATATTGTAACTATAATTCTTGCTTGATACATGTTTTGTTATGTGTAATTTTACTATGCTGAAGTTAAAACTTTCCTTTTTATTTAAACAAAAAAGTGGAGGTGATGTGGGATTCCCCTCTGTATGCTGTCAATACCATTGGTTAATAAATAACCAGCACAGAGCAGAATAGAGGTAGGCAGGGAAAACTAAACTGAATGCTGGGAGAAAGAAGGTAGAGTGGCTTGGATGCCATGGAGCTGCCAGAGAAGAAAGATGGAAGCCGCCAGTGGAACTTTGCCAGTAGGGTATGAGCTTCATAATAAAATATAAAATAATGGAGATGGGTTAATTCTAGATGTAAGAGCTAGCTAGCAATATGCTAAATCATTTGGCCAAACAGTATTGCAAATAGTATATTTTCTCGGTGAATATTTTGGGAGTCTGGGTGACCTGTAAACAAACAAGTGGCCTTCTACTACACATATAGATCTTAACATTGTCACCTGAGCTCCCAATGACACAATTTCTAACTCTCTGGGCCAATCAAATGCAGTTGTAGCACCCATATAACCATCACATTTTTGAATAAAGAATTTGAAAGTCAGGCGAACATTTGTCAAAGACTTACACTAGGTAAGGAACAAGTGGCCTAGAGATCATTTAGTTGTTATGTAGAACATGTACATTCCATCTACAATTTAGATTTCAAGGCAGGAAAACTATTGCTTCTTCTTTTTGCCTTTCCAGGGTTATTTTCCATTACTTTGCTACATAACAAATCTTAAGAACTCCAGGGACTTGTATTCAATATTGTTTATGTGTATGCACATGTGTCCAGACACACGTGTGGTGGTCAAAGGACAACATGAGGTAGTCCTTATTTCTAGGAACTCTCAGACTGCCAGGCTTAGTCAGCAACTGTGATTAACCGCGGAAATATTATACTACCCATGTGCTTAATTTTAGATACATATAATGTTTTTATGATCTAAAAGAAACCCCTTTGATCTGTGGTTGCAGCTCTGCTGTAGAGCACTTGCTTAGCTTGTGTGAGACTCAATTTTACTCTCCAGCAATGAAGAAAAAAATGTAATCATCTAAACAAACACATAGGTGAATCTTGAATTGATTTGAGTTTCAACTTCCTGAATATGTATCAGAATGGTAATGTTATTGATATACCACCTTAGATTATATAGGCTACCACGCAGAGTAGAAAAGATGATGGGTCATACAAATGTAATAAGACTGTATACATTGCATTTTTCATTTTTCATCTTTTATTGAGTATTTACTATGTGCTGGATATTTCTATTACATGGCATGGGTAATTCACAGAGAGACAACCAGTTCTCAGCGGATGAACACACTAAACTGCCAAATACCTAAAGCCTTTTTATTTGAATTTTATTTTGGAACCAATCAAACTAATCTGGAGGTATGAGGACTTGTTCTGAGTGTGGGGTTTGGAAGAAGTTCTGTCTTTTGGAGTATCTGAGTCACCAAAGAAAGACAGACAGGCTTAAGGTCCTTATTTGGGGTTTTTCTGCTGAGCATGCAATCTAAGACTTGATCAAAAGGTTTTATAGGATTTGTTTATAGAGGGCAGAGATGGTGTGGCTAGATGACCAGACTCATAGCTGCAAGAAGATTTAATGTGGGCTTAAGTAGGACTTAATTCAAACACACTGAATGTGGAGGAAGCCTGAGGTTATCTCACTTAATTAAGGTGACCACAATGTGCAGCTCTCTTCTCCTCTTCTCCCTCCCCCATTCCATACCCTCCCCTTCTTTCCCTTTCTCTACCTTCTTTCTCCCTCCCTTATTCCTTTCTTTCTTCTCTCCCTTTCCCCCTCTTTCCCTCTTTTTTCTCTTTTCATTTTCGTGTGTGTGTGTGTGTGTGTGTGTGTGAGTCCCTATGTTGTGAGTGTGTTTCTATGCACATATGCATGTGTGGAAAACAAAGGTCAACTTTAGGTGTCATACCTTGGGAGCCATCCACCTTATTTTGGTTAGACACAGCCTGTTTTTAACCTTTGGAGCATTACTAGTGCAGGCCACCACCCTTGTCTTTTTAAATGGGTGCTGAGAATCAAATTCAGGCCCTCGCCTTTGCGTGGCAAACACATTTATGACTGAGTTATCTCCCCAGCCTCCAGCCTCTCCCCTTTCAAGTGACCACAGAAAGGCCAGAAGAAGCTTGGAAACACACCATACTCAGTGCACCATCAGATCAAATTTGGCTAAAGTAAATCCACATGCTCTCTGAGCTGTCAAAGAAAACTTGCACCAGATGGATTTATTCAGTTAAGGAACTTTATTCAAGATGACTGCAGATAAGCTAAGACTGTTGAAATAGGAAACAGATTGATCTCAACCTCACTATGAAAAAGTAGGAGAAAGGAAGAGTTTTAAACACTGTGCTGCATTGAAATGTACAGGAGAGTGTTAGTGGGAGGTTCCTTAGGCACTGAGACTAGGGCACCTAAGCACCTGATTTGTGCTTTACCATATTAGGCTGCTTCTTTCATAGGCAGTGGGAAACAGAGGTGCCTATTCCCACTGATGATTGTCATCCAAAGTCCCACATTTCATGTCCCCAACACAGACCTTCTTGGGTTACAAAAATGGCAAGAGACTGAGAGAAAGTTTACTTCTTAGAGGCAGAGAACGAATTTGCATTTGTAAGTTCTAAGTAAATACTGTGTGAATATAAGGTTAGAGGCTTACCATCGGAAGGACATTGGTTAAAACTATAGTAAACTGAGGGGAACATAGAGACATTGGTCACTGTGTATGGCAGTATAGGCACCGGGTAAATGCTCATGGAATGTTAGCTGAATCTCTTACATTTCCATAAAAACTGCTGTGCTCATTTTCCACTGATGTTGCAACAAAGCTATAGCAACTTTCTCATAGCTCTGAGGGTCAAATGTCTTCCTGGTGAAGGAACCCAGGAACTGGCATGGCTGACCTTTCTTGAACCGGTACTGTCATTCTAGTGCCTATGCCATACTCCAAGCTCCACATGTATTTCTTTGCTTGTATGTCTTATTATTTTCAGAGCTAGTGACACAATTAATACCTTTGTCCTTTCTCATCTCTGCTTCTCTGGATGCAATACCTTCAGGGCTTTTCCTTTTTAGGGATATCTTTTTTTGAGTCCAACTAGATAATGCAAGAGAGTCACACCTTTCAGATCTCTTATCTTATTATAGCTACACACAGTCTTTTTTTGCCATATAAAATAACATGCTGAAAGGTTTCGGTGATATTGATGTGGTCATCTTCAGAGGCCACTTATTAGGAATTTGGGTGCAGAAGCATGTTGCTCATTTGTCAGTGTTGGGACTGACTCTCTAATACTTCCGCAGGTCCAGTAAAGAAGTGTTCAACGTGCAATGTACGTGATGCTAGAACAGTCATTTCTCCTGACCTCACTGTGTCACTCTCATCGGCACCTATAGAGAGGAGGGCATACCACTGCTCAGGCTGTGGGTAGTGTGCATGCTCTTCTCTTCAGATGGCCCAGTGTATCTAACGGCTGTACCTATGCAGATGGCCCAGTGTATCTAACGGCTGTACCTATGCAGATGGCCCAGTGTATCTAACGGCTGTACCTATGCAGATGGCCCAGTGTATCTAACGGCTGTACCTATGCAGATGGCCCAGTGTATCTAACGACTGTACCTATGCAGATGTGTGGCTTTACCTTTGCAGATGTGTGGCTTTATATGCACAGTTGTGTTCTTGATACTGATGGTAGTTTCACTTGCGGAATTCTCATGGGTTGAGTGTTCAGCACTTAGGTTTGGAGATTTTAATTTTACTGGATAATGATCTTGGTGATTTTAAACATTTCCTGTTGCTTGTTAAACTGCCTGCTCGATTCAGCTCCAAATAACAGCTTAAGGCATACAAGGGAAAATTTAGCTCCTCGTATTTAACAACTACTATAATTTTAAAATCTACTTTCAATTAAGGAAAAAAAAACCTTGTAATTCTCAAAAATGGTTGTGTTCCAACGAAACTAAAATGTCGACTGAATATGAGTCCACTTTAGGTCTGGGAGAAACTGTTTTGTTATCATGTGGCTTCATATCAAAGAGCTCATTCAACAGTGCTACTGACATGATGATCTAGGGAGGCATTTGATATTTGTCTTTATACATCTCCCCATGATGTCAGAGCAATCTCTAGTAACCAAAAGAGATGAAAAGAGCTCAAGTAAAGTATTTGTTAAATCTAAATATGTACAATTGACATTTTCAAGAAAATGTGCATAAGGGATGTATTGATTTAGGAAATAAAAGATCATTTAGGATTCTGGATACATGGAGGCTTTTGAGACTGACAATAATCTATTTTATGCTGCCAACACTATATGGATGAAGTCAGTCTTCCAAAGAGAATGATTATCTTTAAAGCAATGCACCCCTTTTTGAAGTTAGTCTATTTGGACTCTGTCATTGAAGAATAAAGGCCTAGCTCAGGGCAAAAGATCTTTGTATTTAAAAATTGAGATCAATGTAGACAGTTGACCATAGAAGTGAGTTCAAGAGTGGGCAACGAGTCAGTAGAAATGTTACATGCTACATAGTAAGTAGGCTTGGAAGCCAACAGCAGATCACTTCCTGGGTACTGGCTAACACCAGATGTTTACACATGTAGGAGAAAGCAGTATTGTTTTAACAAGGATGGAGTGTGCTGTGGTTTTAGACAGGAGAGGTAAGGCTTTGACTATCTGTTCAGATGAAAGAACAAATCTGTGGTGAAAGTTAGAGCTTCATGCCCTTTCCAATTTCCATACTATAAGAATGCTATATTTTTTTTTGAAAAAAACATAATGGAAAGTATTTGATATGTGCAGCTTTGTGTGATACTGTATTGCAGTAGATGCAGATTAAGAAATGTTTATATATTTAATTTATTATAATTCATTTTTTCTAGATCATCCCTCAACCTTGGAGAATTGTTCTGATTAGAGAAACTGCCTTTGAGAGGGTTTGCAGTGAATGCTTCATGGTGTGTATAGGCAGGCATGTTTTGTTTTTCTTTTTTTCCTGGCATTTTGTCTGGCTAAGGACATCTGCATATTGTGTTAATAGGCACACATGAATTTATAGATGGTAGTCGAGCAAAAGTTTCTTTCTCACATAGACACAGAGCTAAAAATATCAAATTGGACACATTTATACTGAAGAGGGCTGGGGATTTGTCCTTCGCCTGAATTGCCTACAGTCTTCTTTCTAATATGTGCTTTTAGAAATGTCAGGGAAATTTTGTACAATGTTTATTAAAGTAGAGTACATTGAAGGGTTTATTTCAGTCTACTGCTCTTCACAATATGTAGGACTATTGTTTACACCTGCCCTAGACAGTCTGATTTGCACACTAGTCCTCCTCTTAGATACATTGTGATTTTTTTCACCTTTTACTGTTCTGATCTTACCATTCTCACTAAAAGAGAATTCAAATATTTAACAAAGATGTAAAAAGCTATTCAAAAAAGTTAATATCTCATTACAAAGAAATATTTGACACTATCAAATACTATAAGAAATAAGAAAAATAATTTTTTAAACTATTTGCAATATGCTCAATGATAATGCTTCCAACACAGTAATGAAGGCTGAGCCTAAGGAGATGGCTCATTGGGTACAGTGCTTGTTGTGCAACACGTAAGGTTGGATTCCCAGCGTTCACATAAAATCCAGACATGATATGCCATACCTGCAAATTCAGGGAGAAGAAACAAGAGGATGCTCGGGCCTCTCTGGCTGGGCAGCTTAGGATAACCAGCCTCAGTGAGAGACCTTATCTCAAAAGAAAGGTGTAAAAGGATTTAAGAAGGCATATTAATATTAACCTCTGGTGTCCACATGTGAGGGAGCACAAATGCACACACAAATATATACAGGGACACACACACATCTTACCTGTCTCTTTGTTTCTCTTTGTGACTCTTTGGGTGTTTATGTCTTTCTTACATATACACACATGAACAGAATGATAAAGGATGTGAGTTTATTTTCATACATATAACAATTTATTTTACTTATTCAATGGTTAATTCAATATTCATAATAAACAGTCATTCAAATTTCAACATGAAGTCACACTGACCTAGCTTTATGAGGAACTCAGCTCCATTGCAGCAAACAGGTTTCTGAGTGTGGCTTTTCTTTCATGCAGAGGAAGAGCTGATTAGTTTCCTAAATGATAAAGGTTTCTTTAAACCCCATGTGTCTGTGTTTCTAGAATTGATGACTCTCTAGAGTCTATGACTCTCAGAACAGTTTTTCATATTCAGCAACAAGTAGCAAATAAGACTAAACTTGCTTAGTGTTGGTGTCCAGAGTTTATGAAGAGATAATTCAGTGCATAAAAAGTATGATACTTCAATTATTGGAAGAAATGAAAAAATCTGGAGAAGCATGGATTCATTCTCAAATGTAGGTCCTACTGACCTGTGAACTACTTCTCTGGGCAGCAAGAGATGAGGCTGCTCTGGGCAGGAAGAACCAGGGAGAGTTACCAGGATTTCTTTTACTACTAGACAAAACCATCCTGGAATCAGTTTGCCCATGGTATAGATTTAAAACATCAGTGTGAGTATTCAGAGCTTACCAAAGGATAAAGCGAGTAGTTTGCATGAAAAGTAAATTAAAGTGGGGCAAGAGTAATAGGGCATCTTTTTTAAGAAACAGAAACATATGTTTAGCTGCAAAGATTTTAAAGTTTTATACATTCATTCATTCATACATAAATACATAGATACATATTTTTCTGAATTCATTGATTTGTGCCTCTCATCTGCTCTCCCTTTCACCACACAAAAACGCATGGTGTGAAACAATGAAAGAGGTGAGTTCGTTTTGGTCTTCTGCCACAGTTAAGGAAATATCTGGTGCACTAGGATTGCTAATCAATGGAAAGGAAAAGGACATACATTTTTATTTAAATTAGATATCAAATGTGTGCAAAACATTTCTAAACTGCACATCCTTTGATCCAGAGACATCATTTTAAGGCTTAGGAAGTGATAACATGTTTCAACCAAAATTTTGCTAATTAGAAACAGCTTCATTTGCAATTGTCTGATTACTGATATTGACATGTATGGACTCACACCAATGGCACACTAAAATTCATCAAATACTTCAAATACCAGGTATTACATAAAGAGCAAGGAACACAAAACTTATGTTCCCATTGAATCCATATTATATATGGATGAATTAACTGATTAAAAAGTCTTTTGATGTGTATGTTCAAAGAAAAAAAATGAGGTGTCAATATGGGATTCCTAGAATCTTATCCAACAGTGGGTGGCTTCTATGCTATTGGGTTTGTTATTTTGTTTGTTTGTTTTTGGAGTACATTCCTAGGCAGCAGATGGGAGTCCAATGTGGTGAGACTGAGAAGAATGGGAATCCCTGGGAGGGAAGGCATGGTGGATCTGGTGTCTACTAAAACAAAGCACTTACTGATTCAGTGAGGCCAAGCCCTCCTCAAGACACTACCTCAATGTCAAATCCAGACTGACAGAGGCAAGATTGTGAGGGAAAGTCAGAAACATGCAGTGACTGGTTTCTGTTTCCCATGAGCCAGTTGTTTCCTGTGAAAAACACTCCCATTTATCCATGCAACTAATGCCTGCTAAGAAGCTCTACTGTGGCATCTACCCCCAAGGCATCAAAGTCTGCCTTTACCAAGTGATCCAGTCCATCCAAGAGAGGTCTGAGAACTGAGGCGTGTAGGACACTTATTGACAGAGAATAGAGAAGTTCCTACAGTATTTTTAGCATGGAGATTATTAAAATGTGACTGATGATTATGGTTGAGTTTTGAGAATATGTTTTTATAAATATTTTCTTTATGTTCATTTATTTGACTACTTTTCTGAAAGGAATATGTACTAATTTGCTATAAATTTTTAAGTTAAATCTAAAATATAAATGTATTAACTTTTATTATTAAGTTGCACTTCCCACCCACCCCCAATGGCTGGTTGGTTACTTAGGTTCAATGTTTAATTTTTCTTGGTTAATGCTATAGAAAAGATAACCAGCTCTAACATGATATCAAATGTTCAAATTTGTTGTGAGTTTCCTATAAAATCCAGCCCTCTGTGGTAATGGTGTGTGTGTGTGTGTGTGTGTGTGTGTGTGTGTGTGTGTGTGTGTGTGTGTGTAAAATGATTTCATTGTAGAGTACCTTGCTATCTTTAAAACTTATTTGAAACAAAGACAGAAAAATTGAAACGAGTGTATCAAATATATATGCAGGCTATTAGAGAGTTAAAATACTTTCTATAGAGATATATATGCAGAGGAGATGGATCATATGGTGGTTGGGTACAATTATAGATAAGATAGTTAAACTGCCTCCCTAATCTGTTGACACTGGAGAAAGAAATGAAGGAAGTGAAGGAGTGATTCTAAAGATAATTTAGAAGAACGTGTGCCAAGAGGGAGCAGGAAAAGAGCCCTGAGATGGAAGGGAGGATGGCACACTCAAGGAGCAATAAGGAGGCTAGAGTGGGCAAAATGGGTGACATGAAGAATGGTAGAACCACATTGATGTATATGGTTAGTGAATTCTAGTCAATCTAACTGTGACATTGGGAAGGCCACCGCTTTCCTGTCCATTTTCCTTCATGGATTCATCTTCGTGCAGTGCCTAACAGAATATATTTTCAGAATTAACTCCTTCATGCTCATATCTTATAAGGTGTTAATTTATACCTTAGAACTACTGAAAACATCTGCAATGTCCACACTGTTACTTGTTATGTGTTCTTTGACTGTCCTGGTTCCTGTAAAGCTCTATGAGGGCAGGGCTGCACAAGTCCTGTTCATTAGTGTGGCCACTGGCAGACACATGACTTTGGAAGAATAACTTGCCATCTTTCTATGGGAATTTGTAGAATGGATAAAGTTAAAATATGAATGAGGCAATTAGCTGAAAATTAAATGCAATTAAAAAACTGAACCAGAGTCTTCAGAGCTAATCTCTCTCTCTCTGTCTCTGTCTCTGTCTGTCTCTCTCTCTCACCTGTGTGTGTGTGTGTGTGTGTGTGTGTGTGTGTGTGTGTGTGTTGTGCATTAAAGGGAGCAGGAGGCAGGAGAGTACCCTGTTAATACCAGATGAATGAAAGCACCAGTCATGTAGATCAGGGTTACAACTGTAGCCAATTTATAGTGACACGGACGCTACTCTGTCTTCATAGTTTTCATTTGAGTCTATTTCATACAAGATGTAGAGTAAAAATAAATGTGTTTTTTAAAGGAACAGCATGCCAGCCCGGTCTTCCATAGTCCTACTTTCTGTCATGAGAATTTCAAATAAATCATTCCTTTGTATGCTTTCATGGCCTTCTCTCTGGGCACTGGATAATCTACTCAGTCTTCAGGTTTCAGAACAAATTTCTTCCCAAATAAAGCAACTTCCACCTTCAAGAATAATTCAGATCATCTTGTTATAGGATGTCATTGCACCTAATTTCTCCAGGAGAGCCTTCAACAGTCCTGTAAACAAGAATTAGGAAATTACCTGTTCAGCTTCAGGCTTCCCCCCTAGAAATGAAATCAGAAAGCTTCTCTAGCTATGTCACTAGAATATTCCCCTGTCACTGCTGAGAGGTCTCTGAGTCACAGAATGCACTAAAGATTACAGAGATTAAAGATCATTACTTTCAGCTAGATTCAGAGAAGAGTCAACCTGGCTACTTTCCTAAAAAAGTCACATTGAGTAAAATGGAGTTAGGTAAGCCAGAAATAAAATGTTCATATATACAAAGAAAATAAATGTTTGTTTATTGAAAATGTTTCCAATTATATGTAAAATATCTTCTTTGTGCATGCATGTATGTGTCTGTGCATGCATATGTGTGTGCCTGCATGTGTGTGTGGGTATGTGTGTATATTGGCATATGCTACAGTTCACATGTACATGTCAGAGGACAATCAAAGATGTTGGCCCTTGCCCTCCACCTTGTTTGAGATAGGGTCTTTGGGTTGTTTGTGGCTCAGTAGTTCAAGTGAGCTCAAAGACTTTGAGCTTTTGAAGGTCTTCTGTTCGCTTCCTTCCACATTGGCTTAGGAGCTCTGTTATTGAAGACTTCCTTGCTTCTAAGAATTTGAGCTCAGGTATTTATTTATTAGAGAGCAAGCGCTTTGCACACTGAGCCATCTCCCCAGTCCCAAGTATTATATTCTTTAAAATACCTCATTAATGTTCTGTTATGTTCATATAGTTGAGTTTGCTTTACCTCCCAGTAATAATGAAATCTGTCATATATCAACTTCTGCCTCTAGTTATGCATATGCCAACTATGTGTCTGTTTTTAAGGATCGCAATCCTTTATTTTTTATATTGGTTCAGCACAAAGTTGTAGCAAACTGCAGAATTTTGCTACAATTACCAAACACTGCATAATTTTATCTAATTATACAGAGCTAATGTGAAACCTCCCTGTATTAATAATAAAGCAATTAACCTAAAATACCAAGTGGTGTGAGTTTCTTGACTATTTCCTCATTACCACAGTCTGTTCCCAGTTTTGAACAATGAACATTATACTGTATAAATGTTAGCTCCAGATAAAGTTTATTTTTGCGTGGATCACAATACCCTTGATACTCATCACCTTCAATTTTCTCACCTTTCTCTTTCTCAATTTTGTACGTGTGAAAGGTGGTATCTGCTGTAGGAGTTCATGATGATCTAGATAAATTTAAAGGTAATTAGGAACATTAAGAGACAGAGTATTATATTATCATAGCCCTCTGAATTTACTTTTTCTCCCTTTTTTAATGCCAATAGATTTTGTAAGAGACACTTCCATTGTGTCTGACAGGTCTGATGTTATGGTGTCAATGGAAGCTTGCGTGGAAACCATTATCTTGTCAATTCTGTGATGTCAGTGGCAACTTGATGTCAATGAAAATGTATAAGGTTTTCCCATTATCATTGTAGCAGCTTCTCTAGGCTTTTCAACATATCAAAAGACACTCATGGATAAAAACGTCTAACAACCTGAAACTGATGACTGCATTTTTGAAATTAAAGGTAGATATTGCAAGACTGTTTCTATTTTCAGTCTAGCATTAGCAAAAAAATATATGGAACACAAATAAAATAATAGGCAATTATATTTCCTTTGAAAAATGTAAAGAGTTTGTAATTTTAATTTTATTTGAATTTTCATGGTTGTTTCTTATTTGTAAAGGTGAATAATGAAGAGAAATTTTCCCATGCACAATAAATTCTATGAAATATAGTCTTATACCATGAAATGCATGAAAGTATGAAGGTCACTGGAAGCAGTGACTTGACTTAAAATTATATCCTTCAAACCACCATATCCCCATTGAAATAGTGAACTGTTTCATTTGGTGTTTGCCCAGGAAGATGTCCTCATAGTATACTACCAACCCATGTGCAAACGGCACTTAGGTCTTTGTGTAACAAAATGAATATATTGTGTTATACCAACACACAGTTCATATTTCAGTACATATGAAATGGTATAGAAAAGCTTTCTTCACTTTGTTTATGATTCTTTAGGCACAAATTTTGCCTTAAATTGCTTTGGTAAATATTGAAAATTTATGAGTACAATTGAACGCTTTTCTTTTCCTAAGCAATCTTTCACTCTCTTGCTTTCTCCCTGATGTAATGCCATAATTTACTTTGAATTCCAATCACTGGAGAAGATAAAAGTTGTGAAAAAAACTGAGATAAAAATAGAGTTTCATTATTTTTAGTAGTTTGCTAATTAGCTCCTTGATACAGGCACTTCTAAGAATGAAAAGAAATTTTAAAAAAAGAGAAATACACAAAAGGGGATATATGTGTGTATGCATGTGTATATGTACTTATGTGTACACGTACATGTATGTGTGTGCATGTATATGTGTGCATAGGTGTGCATGTGTATATTCTTGCCTTCAAGACTGGATAGTGTGAAGAAAAGAAGAAAAAGAAAAACATAACAACATAGAGTCAATGCAATTCCAAGTTCCAAGAGATGTATTTTATTTTTATCTTAAATTTCTGCAATCTGGATTCTTGTAAGACCTTATAATAGTAAGCTGGATCACTTGAGTTCTCCTAAAGGACAAGATTTTTCTATGTAAAAAAAATACTTGGAATGGTATTGGATGAATTGAATAGCTAAAAATCAAAAATGCTACCTGGTTTGAGTAGATCTAAAGATATAAGTACTGTAAGTAATTGTGTGTGAATCAAAACAGGTATGTCCATATGATTATATGCACACAATGTTTGCATTTATACTTATATGTGTATGACTCAAAACAAGTATGTTCATATGATTATATGCACACAATGTTTTCATTTATAACTATATGTGTGTGACTCAAAACAAGTATGTTCATATGATTATATACACACATTGCTTACATTTATAACTCTATATGTGTTGTGTATACATAGATAGTTAGCCACATATCCATGATTTGATTTGAATTACAGTCACAAAACACATATCTCATTATTAATTAAAAGTTTAAATATTTTGTATCTATGTATCTAAATCAAAACATCATTTTCCTTGATTACTTTGATGATCCTTGCTTCTGGTACTTCAAGCTTTGTAGTATGGACAGAAAAAAAAAATCAAGATCTCTGCAATGTGAATTCATCTGATGCTTGCTAACAATTCTGATGTACACTTCAGAAAAGAAATGTTGAGCCCACTGAATCAGACAGGATTTTAGACAATTACCTTTGAATTTCAATAAATTGTTCATACTCTGATATCCTGTTACAGAATAATTGAGTTTGTCACATCATAAAGTTCTTCCTCCCTCTCTTTATTGGGTCTGTCTGACTGACTGTATGTGTATGTAAGAATATTAGAAAATATGTAATTATTTATAAAAATGCCATTTTCTATCAAACTATAGGAATAACTACTATTTTATCTTTTGAGTTTATATGTTTTTATGATGTGTGTTACTTTATGTGTGTGTGAATGCAGGGACTGCATGTCACATTGTTTGTGTGGAGGTCACAGTACAACCTCAGGTGTCAATCTATGTGTTTTATTTATTTTATGACACAGGGCCTCTTATTTACTGCCACATATGACAAACTAATAAGAAAAGTTTCTGTGGATTCTTTTGTCTCTATAGAGATATGCAACTATGCTTGCCTCTATATTGATTCTGGAGATTCAAACTCAGGACATAATTATCTCATGACAAATCTTTACCTACTGAGTCATTTTGCCAACTCAGAAGACACTATTTAAAAGAATAGCATAATATATGAACAACATTCAAAGTTAGAATCCCTATTAAATAATTGACAGAAAGATGATACACTTTTATTTTTACCCATCCACCTGGCAATACAGTAAGAAGAGAGATGCTGAGGGAATAAGTATCATCTATCTATCTATCTATCTATCTATCTATCTATCTATCTATCTATCTATCTATCTTTCTATCTACCTATATCATCTATCTACCTATATCTATCTTTCTATCTACCTATATCATCTATCTACCTATATCTATCTTTCTATCTACCTATCTACCTATATCATCTATCCACCTATATCCATCTTTCTATCTACCTATCTACCTATATCATCTATCTACCTATATCTATCTTTCTATCTACTTATCTACCTATATCATCTATCCACCTATATCTATCTTTCTATCTATAATCTCTTCTACCATCTATCTATCTATAATCTATTATAATCTATCTATCCATCATTTAACATCTATCATGTATCTATCATTCATCTACCTACCATCACTCTATCTGTCTGTCTGTGTCTGTCTGTCTGTCTGTCTGTCTCTCTCTCTCTCTATATATATATGTATATATATCTACCATTTGTTTATCATCCATCCAACATCTATTTAGACATTAGTACATCGACCTATCCCTTATTCGTTTATATATCTGTCTTCCTACCTTTTATGTACTTATCTATGTATAATTTCTCTGCAGATAGAGCTGTAGACTCCATATCTATCAAGTAATGCGTGCATAAATAAAAAAAAGAAGGGAAAGAATAAGGAATATTAATACACGAATTAAATAAGTTTGAATACTGGGCTGAAATCTCTGCTTGTTGTATGGCTATCTGGAGAGGATTATTGGTGAATGGGAATACAAAAAATAAAAATAAAAAGCATCACTAAGGGTGATCTTCAAATTTATTTAACATGCTCCGTGGAAAATCAGGTCTATCCTTACAAAGAGTTGAGTTAAATGCCTTCAGAGTATCTTCACCTCCCACACTAAATAAGTTACAGGAGATTTGGATAGCACTTTCATTACAAAACCATCCTGTTAAGAACACAGAGTGCTCAAGGGAAAGGCAAAATGTAAACCAAATTGCAGTAGGTGACATCACACACTCACACAAATCCTATCTTGATTCTTCATAAGACAAACAATTCTTCTCCAGCAATGGACAGTTTGAATAAAGCTGTTTTGCTTGTGTTCACTCAGAGTGTGCTTTCCTAAACATTCTGTTTTGTTGATGCTTCACACCCAGATGGAAAGACAATGCATTCCACAGTGAAAGCGGCATTCTCAGCTAAAGCAAGTTTTATCCCTAGGGTCAAGGAATGAATCAATAGCATACCATTCTCTGCAGCTGAATTCTATAAGTCTGTTCATATAATTCAAAATTCGTGTCACCTGCAAAAGAAATGCTTGAAAATACCTTGCTGTCATCCACTTCTTAGAGCTGATTAGCTGCAAATCACCAGCAGCCATTCTATCCATGCCCTGATATATTTGATGCACTAGTGATTTGTGGGGGGGGGGGCTTCCTTCAGATTTGGCTGCTTATCAAGTAGTTTTTGACACATACATATTTATTTTCAAGCACCATTTAGAAAATATTAACTAGAGTTGCTGCATCTACAGAAATTTTAAGCCACTTATTTTGTTTCCAATTAACAAATGTTTTCCAAAGGCAGAGGAAGATGGTCAAAAAAGCAGCCAGCCACAGTCCATTTTATAATATAGGAAATAATTTAACTCAAATAAAATTCAACATTTTAAAATAGACACTATTTGCCAAGCATGCAACAATAATTAATAACCTCTCGATTTTTGTCTTAAAAATTTGCTCAAATTTTGACAAACTTAGCACCCTAAACATCACCTTGAAGTTTATCTGATGTTGAATAATGTTTTTCTTTTTTCTTTGATCTGGGTATAACTTTTTGATTTTCAGTATTTCTAAATAATTTGAAATTTCCAAGAGACTGAAGTTAGCTCACAAAAATCCTTTGATCTGAGTATGGCTATTCTAGGTAAAGATTCAATCCATTTCTGAAGGAGAAGACTGCCATGAGTTTTTGCCCAGCGGTTGAGGCCAATATCTGGATCCACTTCTACATAATTACATAGTCACTGTTCAACAGTGACATTCTTTTTTATAAACTAGGCAAATTACTAAACAAAGGAAATACTTCCTCAATAATATTTTTGCACTCTACTTAAATCTTTGTCATTCCAAACTGAATTATGTTCTTAATTATAATGTAAAGAGAACGTTGAAACCGTGAAAATTCAGAAGCAGCAGAAGAGAGAGATATAAAGGGAGGTCAGTAAAGTGTAGCAGTGATGTATAGTTTAGAGTGTGATCCTCAGCATTGACTTATTCACTGTGGGAAAAGAGCCATTAACGTTAGAATCAGCTGGGAACCTGTTAGAAATTCAGGCACTTAGCCCCACTTAATTCCTTCCTTGTTACAATCTGTGTTTCAGGCTCATCACAAAGGTGGTCATGGGTATAGTTATATTAAATCTTGAGAAGCATTACAGGTGACTAAGTCTGCAAAAAATAAGAAGAGAAGAAAGAGGGAACTATGAAGAATAAAAGAGGAGAGAAAGAAAAGGAAGGAAGGAAAGGAAGGAAGGAGGGAGGGAGGGAGGGAGGGAGGGAGGAAGAAAGGAAGGAAGGAAGAGCTTGAGTTGACCCACAGTGATGCAATGAAGGAGGAGGTGATGCCAAGAGATGTAGTTTGTGATGGCACAAGTTATCATTCTTACCAGGCTCAGGGGAAATCTCATCAAAACAGTACAGCCTCGGCAAGCTGCCATAGCGTCACTTTACCTGTTTTTACACTGTCCAGACCGGTGCCTTATGCCCACATCTGCTTCTTCTTTAGCTCCAGTCTGAGACTGAAGGACATACAGTTTGATATTGTCAAATTAAAATGCAGAAAAAAATTTTAAATGGTAAGGGATATTTAAAAACAAGCAGTGTTGGTAAACTAGTGGCCAAATTTTCCAGAGAGGAAAAACAAACAAATATGGAAAGAGCGAGAGAGAGACAGAGAAGGGATAGAGGGAGGGAGAGAGAAAGCAATAAACTTAAGGAAATTATTATAGACTATTAGTATTAAAAGTTGCCTAAAAACTAAATTAACTACCTACTCTTTGGTCAATCTATGTAATTTTATTTTAATCTGAGTATCTAATGATTGTACTATCGAGAGGAAAAAAGTTTGGCTCAGTACATACTATTACTAGTAAAAGATTTATAATATATTAGTAATTTTTATTGAATTAAAAGTGACATTAAATTATAATTGTAACTGTCATAGTGGTATGGCATAATGGCATTATTATGACTAAACCATTATCACTATTACAACTGTCACAGATGAGTCTTTTAGATAGATGAAAACATTGAAGTCATTCATTATTTTTACCTTCCCAACAAGTGTCCCACAGTCCTGTCATAAAGTCACAGAATGCCCTTGAGAACAGGACTTTCCATTGGAAATTCAGTTACAATGAAATATGTGAAACCCTTTGGAAGGCAGTGTGGAATTCCTGCAGAAAGCACATGTAATGAAATTCTCTTTCTCATTTATTCCAGTCACAAATGAATACTTTGCATTTATAAACTGGACTAGCTTTAAACTTGTTTCAGCAGTGATATAGGAATAACAATGGACTAGAATGGACGTTGTGAAGCTCAGCAAGCCCCAGACATTTTATCCTGTGAATGCATGTGCTCCAGGCTTCTTTGAAGCCCCCTCCTCTGGATGAGCAGTCATAGCTTTTTCTTATTAAGTTTAAAGAGTATGTTAGGATCAAATACATGCCAAGGACATCGTTAATGGTTTAAAGACAACAGAAGAAAACTCCCATTTGCAAAACAAAACAAAAGAGAACAGAACTTGATTCTCATGGCTTGAATGAAGATGGCCCTCATAACCTCCTATGTTTGAGAACTTGGCCCTCATTTGCTGGAACTGTTTGGGGAGGATTGGGATGGATGGTCTGGTTGGAAGATGTGTCTTAGAAGGTTGTACTTTGGAGGCTTCAAAAGTCTTTTATCATTCCCAGTGTGTTCTCTGTCTCCTGCATACTGGTAGAGACGTGAGTTCTCGGCTGCTCTTGGGGACATGTGTTTTCTTAGCCATCACGGACAAATCTGAAACTGAAAGCTTGATTAAAAGCTTTCTTTTCTAAATTATCTTGATCAGAGTATTTTACCACAGAAGGAGCAAATTAACTAAGATACAGCTTTGTGTGTCATTTTCACGTTGTACTAAGAATAAAATTTGCAGTTGTGTAATGTACCATGTATTTAAAGCCTGTGGCACACCATCATCACCGGACCTTCACCAAAACTCCTCTCGGATATACTGCTGTTGCCCCAAGTCATGGGAAGCTGGCAGTGATTGCTCCATAGGACCAGTACCGTCACACGCTACCAGGTGATGGATGATAGAGATGTTAGGGTAGGCCAAGCCAAGGCCCACTATGTGGGTCTGGGTGGTAACTGAACTGATCAAGCAGGGACACTGGAACCACCCCTCTGAGTTGAGGGGTGGAGCCAGCTTTCCTAGGCACAGGACACTCAGATCAGCATGGCCCCAGAAACAACATGGCCCATGGACACCAACACGACCACAGGTGATGGACCAGACCCTGGGCGTTCTTGTGGTATTTGGTGGTAACTTGGGCTACAGACATCAGCACAGACCCCAGCTGCGGAATGCCCATGGACCCAGACATAGTCCTTGGCAACACCTCAAGCTCAGATTTCACCATGGCACGTTATGGCAGTGAAGGCCACTCAGATCTATGTTGCTGTAGTTGCATCATGACCCTCAGACTCTGGTCTGCATCACCTGTACTCAGATGATGACACAGACCCTGGCTATTTGCCCAGCCTTTGGCAGTAACAGGAGCCATATATATTAACACAGACCCTGGCTGCTGTAGGACCGCTGACCCAGACATTGTCCTTGGCAGCAGCCTAGGCCCTGACCCCAAGTGGCAACAAGACTACCCACATCAGCCTGTTCCTCACCGTTTTTGCTTCTTCAATTCTGCTTCCTTCCACAGCACATGAACCATTCTGTTTCTCTTTCTCTCTCATTTTCCCACATATATTTGCCCCACACACCCAGTGCATCAAAGCATAGGGTGAGCCTGTGAATGCCTTCAGCAAGTCTGAACTGAGAAAACCAAAGCTGGCCCATGGCTATCTGTGCATCATTTTATCTGGATCTCGTAAGGTCAGTCTACTTTTGTTTTCATCATTCATGAAATATTTGAATAACTCTTCTTAACCAAGTATTACACTACAGATAAATACATAAATCAAGCAAAGAAAGACAATATTTGACATCACTTGAACTTTACAAGCTAATATGGGAAATAAGAGCAGAAATTCGGTGAAGTTCTCTGTATGAATATTTTTCTAAATCTGCATGTTTCTCCTACAAGGAAAAATCTCACTTGGGCTTATGGTTTCAGAGGATCTCAGTTCAGTTCATCATGGTGAGTCTGTGGGTGCAGGATACAAAGCACAGACTCTTCCCACTTCCTCTAACCAGGATGAACGGAAAACTTAGACCACTGGTTGCTCTAACCTTTGAGATCCCATCTAGTAAAGTCTCACACAGTCTTAAAAGTGGTGTCACAAGCTTGTCTGAGACTGAGTTCTTAAGACAGAAGCTGTGGTAATGTAACATATTGGCAAACTTAGCCATTAGGCAGACTTACCTGGGTTAGAGGATCTCATAATCACTGAATTGAACATGAGACAGGAGTAAAGGGATGAGCAGAAAGATGAGAGAGTGGGAAGACAAAGGGACTGGTCAATGCCTGTTTTTAAAAATCTGAGGATTTTAGTCAAGGCAATAGGGAGACCTTTGTGAAGATGTTTATGAATTTTGGTTCAATGGTGGTGACAAAATTTGTGTTTTTAAAAACAAAAAAAATTTAGAATAGCTAAAATGATCCTGTACAATAAAAGAACAAGTGTTATCATCCTTGATTTCAAGCTCTACTACGGAGTTATAGTCACATGGTATTGGCATCAAAACAGACAGGTGGATCAGTGGAATCAAATAGAAGACCCAGACATAAAGCCATGCACCTATGGACATATGGACACCTGATTTTAGACAAAGAAGCCAAAATTATACAATGGAAATAAAAAGCCCCTTAAACAAATGGCGCTGGCATAACTGGATGCCAGCATGTAGAAGAATGCAAGTAGATCCATCTCTGTCACTCTGCACAAAACTCAAGTGTAAGTGGCTCAAAAACCTCAACTTAAATCCAGATATGCTGAACCTAATAAAAGATAAACTGGGAAATAGCCTTGAATGCATTGGCACAGGAGATAATTTCCT
Organism: Ondatra zibethicus; assembly: GCA_004026605.1. NCBI lineage: Eukaryota > Metazoa > Chordata > Mammalia > Rodentia > Cricetidae > Ondatra > Ondatra zibethicus. The sequence continues at coordinate 49,612 of PVIU01006840.1, forward strand.
GAACAGAATACAAATAGCATATGTACAAAGAAGGACAATTAATAAATGGGATCCCATGATACCAAAAAGCTTCAGTAAGGCAAAGGACACATCTAACAGGACAAAATGACATCCTATATAATGGAAAAAAAATCTTCACCAACCCCACATCTGACAGAAGGCAGATCTCCAAAATATATAAAGAACTCAAGAAACAAGACATCAAAAGATCAAACATTACAATTAAAAAAAATGGAGTACAGATTTAAGCAGAGAATTCTCAACAGAATAATAAAATGACTGAAAATTGTTTGATATTCTTAGTTGTAAAAAAATACAAATTTAAATGACTTTGATATACATCTTACACCTGTCAGAATGGCTAAGATCAAGAAACACGAGTGACAGCTCATGCTGGAGAGGATGTGAAGAAAGGGGAACACTCCTCCATTGTTAGTAGAAGGTCAAACTTGTACAACTGCTTTGGAAATCAATACGGCAGTTTTTTTTTTTTTTTTAAATTTGGCAATCTGCCCCAAGATCCAGTTATACTTCTCTTGGACATACACCTAAACGATGCTCAATCATATCACGAGAATACTTGCTCAACTATGTTCACAGAAGCATAATTCATGAAAGCAGAAGTTGGAAACAAGCTGGATGCCCCTCAGCAGAAGAATGCATAAGGAAAATGCAGTACATTCACAGAATGGAGTACTACTCTGCTGTTAAAAACAGTGGTTCATGAAGTTTGGAGGCAAATGGATGAAACTAGAAAAAAAATCATCCTTAGTTAGGTAACTCAGACCCAGAAAGATAAACATGGTATGTACTCACTTATAAGAGGGTGTTAGCTTTAAAGGATAGCCATGCTACAATCCATAGACTCAGAGAGGCTAGGTAACAAGAAGGACTCAAGGAGAAACATTGAGATCTCTTTGGGAAAGGGAAATAGGAAGCGATTACTTGGGTGGACTGGGGGCTGGTGGGGACTGGAACTTGAGGGATCAGGTAGAGAGTATGGAGGGCAAGAAAGAGACAGCTGGAAGGGGGGGTGTTTAAGGTAGAAACCTGGTGTGAGAGAAACTCCCAGGATTCTACAGGGATGACCCCAGCTAAGACCCCTCGCAATAGAGGATACTTAGCCTGATCTGTTTATCTCTTGTGACCAGGCAATACTTTCAGTGGAGGGAGTGGGACACGAACCCCGTTATATAACCTTTGACCTATAGTCTATCTTGTCTATGGACTATGTTGGTGTAGGGTGGCAAAAAGTTTGTGGAAGTGGCCAGCCAAAGACCAGTCCAGCCTGAGGCCCACACCATGAAAGTGAGTCCTACCCCGACACTGCCTGAAGTGTTAGGGCCCAGAGAATGGATGGCCCAGAGTCCTAGGAGAAAAACAAACTTGACAGGAAAAAGCAAATCAAATATTGATACCTAACAGTATTGTGCTGTACTCGTAGATAGTTGCCTAGCACAGTTTTCATCCAGCAACTGATGGAAACAGATGCAGAGACTCAGCCAAACATTAGGGAGAACTTGGAGAATCCTGCCAAAGAGAGGGAGGAGGGATTATAGCAGTTATAGGAGCCAGAACTGTGGAGGACATCACAAGAAAACTCATAGAATCAACTAAACTGGGAGCTCACAGAGACTGAACTGACAACCAGGGAACCTGCATGGGACATACTTAGGCATTATTCATGTATGTTACAGTCATGTAACTGGGTCTTCTTGTGGAACTCCTAAGAGTAAGAGCAGATCACCTTTTTACTGGCTTTTGAGACCTTACTACTGCAACATGATACGCCATGCTTTGTTGATATCCATGGGAGGTCTGCCGTTTTCTGAATAAGAATGGAGCACTGGATGGGGAGAAGAGAGGTGACTGGAAGACACTAGGAGGAAAGAAGGGAAGGGAAACTGCAAATAGGTCTGTCAAAACAAAAAGAAGAAAGAAAAGGAAAGCTACTGTGTTGGCAGTTGGTGAACAGAAAGGAAGGTACAGGTGGGTTGTGGTAGAAGTCAAGAAAAGCATGATTTCCAAGTTCTGGAAGTTGAACCAGAAAGTTTGCATGTTTTAGCCACTGAGCTTCTACTTGCCCCATATAGATATTATTCTTGATTTGTAAACTTTAAGAATTGTTTTTCTATTATGGTTGCTGAATATTGTAAATTGTTTATTTTATTATCTCTATTTTTTCCGTTTTAGTGATATGGGCGTTAAGTGTATGCTTGTATTTTATTATTATATAAATATGTCTCTATGATTCATGTGTCAAATTAAGATTTTAATATTTATGAAATGATTTGTCTCCCTGTGATAGTGGTCTTCATTTTTCTTTTTTTATTTATTGTGTGTGTGTGTGTGTAAGTGTGTATATGTTTGTGTACCTGTAAGTGTGAGTTCAAGTGTTTATGCATGTCTGTGTGTGTGTGTTTGTACAATGACACATGTTACATGGAGTGCCTGTCAGAGGACAGACTCTTAAAGTCAGTTCTTTCCTGCCATTTTGTGAGACTCAGGTACTGAATTCAGCCAGTTCACAAGGTCCTCTATCTAAGGAGCCATCACCATCTCTGTCTCCATGTTCATTTGATTCTATTTCTGTACATATGATGTGGTATTGCCCTCTGTATGCCTTGATTACCATTAATGAATATAGAAACTGTCTTGGGCCTGTGCAGGGAATAGAGGTAGGTGGGTAAAAACTAAACTAAATGCTGGGAGAAAGAAGAAAGAGTTAAGGAGAAGCCATGTAGCCCTACCAGAAACAGATGCCAGAACTTTATCCAGTAAGCCACAGCCTAGTGGCAAGACACAGATTAATGGAGATGGGTTAAATTAAGATGTAAGAGATAGCCAATAAGAAGCTAGAGCTAATGGGCCAAGCAGTGATTTAAATAATATAGTTTCTGTGTGATTATTTCAGGGCTGAGAAACCAGAAACCAACAAATGGCCTCCTCACAACACAGATATATTTTTTATAATTCTCAATTTTTTTCTTTCATAGTTTTATTTTTTATACTAAATTCTGAAATACATTCAATGATCCCATTGGTTCTTTTTGTCCTAAACAGACATACCTCACTTGTACTGCTGTTGTGACCAAGTGAATGAATGTCAATCTGTTGTGGAATAATCTTTTTGTACACTGTAAAGATGTGTTTTCATCAAGGCCCTTTCTGATTGGTTGAATAAAGACGTAACTGACCAATGACTAGGCAGGAAAAGGTTATGCTGGACTTCAAGGCAGAGAGAAAAAAGAAGTGGCTAAATCTAGGTGCAGAGGAGATGCCAGAGGATGTGGGAAGGAAATAGAAGATGGGAGAGAGGTAAAAAGCCATGAGGCGCAACATAGATTACTATAAATGGGTTAAATTATAAGAGCTAGCAAGACAAGCTTAAGCTATAGGCGGAACTTTTTAAATTAATAACAAGTCTCCATGATGATTTTTTGTAAAATAGCAGCCCAAAGAAAAATCTGTCTACCTTCAACTTTTGTTATCATCAACAGTAACTTTACCATTACCATCAACTTTTGCTTTTCTCTTCTGGGATGTCCCTTGACATTCACAAGTCTCCATGAATGTTTAAAGTTTGTTTTACCCTTTGGAGTCTTTTAGTGTCTCACAAGTTTAAAATGATGCTTATGGAGTAATATGCTTAAAAATCATCACATACTACTTTTGTAAGCTGTGGCTACATTCAGGGTATGGAATATGTTAGTTCCTTTTGTATTTCTACTCTCAAATTCCTTGAAGAACAATGTAAGAGAGGGAAGATTTATTTTAACATGGTTTTGATGTGTAGTTGATATTCGTTTGGCCTTGCATCTAGGCAGAAATCACGGCCATGGGGTGTGAAGGAGGCATGTTCACTTTATGTGAGGCAGGAAACAGGGCACAGAATCAGAAAGGAGCCTGGGACACAAGCATACCCTCAGAGATCTACTTCTTCTCACTAGGCTTTGCCTACTCAAGTTCCCAGAATCTCCGACAATTGCACTGTCAGCATTCAAGACACAGACTCGTGTCTTAATTTATAAAATAATTCAATTTTTCTAATAGTAATTTTTAGTAATTTCCCCTCTAAATTTTTGTTATATATATAAGTGACTAATTGTTAATATTCCCCTTTCTTATATTAATTTGAGCACTATGTTCTTGGTTTTAAGTATCTTTTTCATTTTTTCTGATTTTCTTTTATTTATATATCCTACTATTTTATGTATACACAATTATGTTCTTAATTTTATGCTTCAAAGAAAATAAGTTACAGATTTTTAACAGACAAAGTATTGTTTTCTCTCTATGTCGACTCTCTCCCTATTTCATTTCTAATGTGTTTGGTTCCATTTTTCACAAAAGAAATTTTCCTAAAATAATCTCTTATTCACTAACATTTAGAGTGAGGTACTGGTTTCAAATTTCCAATGCCACCTATGCTGTCTAGGTCAATCTTTATATTAAGAAGAGTTATGCAAGAATATGTAAAATAGCCATCTATAAACACAGTAAAAAAAATTCTCACCTCTTTTTGTAACTAACAAAATACAGACAAAAAAATCAAGAATGTAACTTTTAATGAATATGAATTTTATTGAAATAAAGAGAACAGGAGCTTAATGGCATAATTCACAATGAAAATCTCTCCCTATTGTATAAAATGGTTTTTCAATTATAAATTCTTTCTTTGTCCCTCTTACTTGTACACTCACCCTATTTACATAAAATATACACACAAAATAAATAAAATATAAGAAAAAATAAATAGATAATAAATTTGAACACAATTGTAGTGGTTCAAAAGAAAATGGCCCACATAGGCACACAGGGAATGGCACTATTGCCTTTTTGGAGTAGATGTGGCCTTATTGGAGGAAGTATGTCAAGGGGTGTGGGATTTGGTGTTTCAGAGCTCAAGCCATGCCAGTGTGGCATTCTGTTGCTGCTGCCTTCTGATCCAGATTTAGAATACTCAGCTCCTTCTACAGCACCGTGTCTGTCTGCCTGTACCCACATTTCCCACCATCTGCCTGCACCCACATTTCCCACCATGATGATAATGGACTAAGCATCTAAACTGTAAGCCAGGCCCAATTAAATTTTTGTATAAGAGTTACTGTGGTCATAGTGTCTCTTCACATCAATAGAAACCCTAGCTGAGACAACAATCAAATAAGATGAGGTGTTGGTTATTTGGTTGGAGAACAGTAGCTATCAGAACTGCCCAAAGAATGCACTTGCATATTGAAGTACATTAAGGTTAACCAAAGATGGGGAGAAAGATTGCAATGAAAACTCCAAGCACAAAATTTGGAGGGGCTGTGTTAACACTATCTCAGTACTGGTAAATTCTCATGGAAGCGAATGTTACCAGAGTTAACAAAAGGTACTTCAACGTGATAAAGAGTCCGTTGGTTCAGAGAACTAAGAGTTCTAAATGTGTTAGAATAACAGCTAAAACTGATGAAACTAAATAAAGTACATGATTATACCTAGAGATTTAGATACTCTTCCTTCAGTAATTCCTACTAAGGCTTCCCTTCTTAGTAGAATGAACATGAACCATCAATACAAATGCAGAGTATTAGTGTTAGCCACTGTGACCTCTGTGACAGTCAGTCCACCCATTGCAGAATACTGCGCACTCCAAGCATACTGCAACTTTCTTCATCAGAGCAGATCATGTCTTAAGTCACGCAAGACCAAGAATTTTTAAGAAGATTGAAATTGTATGACATTCATGTTTAGGACAACTGTTTTATTCCTAACTGTTGCAAATTTGAAGCAACTAAATAACTAAAATATTCAGAAAGTTTCAATATGCAGAAATTAAATAGCATATTTCCAAATAACTGAGGTCAACTAAACAAAACACAGTGGGAATTAGGAAATCTTTTGGTCTTAATAAAAGTACAATTATAACAACAAAATTTCTGTAAGATGAAGTAGTGTGAAAGAAAATATTATAGAATTATATTAGAAAACCAGAAATAACTTGGATTAATAATTTAACCTTTAGCATTGAAAAAATAAGAAAAAACAAAAGCAAATTAAATGTTAAATGAGTAGATAAAATGGAAAAAATACTTTACATTTTACATATTTATAAATATATTTATATAATGAAAGTATATATGCATTTTTAAAGACAATAACAAATTTTAGTAGTTGTCATTCTGTTGGTGAGAAAGGACTCCATGACCAAGGCAACTTATAAAGGAAAATATTCAATTGAGGACTTGCTTACAGTTTGAGAAGGTTAGTACATAATCATCATTGTAGGAAACATTAGGCAGAGAAGCAGGCAGGCATGTTACTGGAGAAGTGGTCTGGGACAATTCTGTATTCTGTCAATTATATTTTAATAAACGCTGTTTGGCCAGTAGGCAGGCAGGAAGTATAGGCAGGACAACATGACAGTAAGTAGAGGCAGGGCAATGAGAACAGGAGTATTCTGGGAAGAAGAAGGAAGTTCTTTCCCAGTCCTGTCCAGACACTGAAGAAGGAAGATGTGACCTGTCACACTGAAAAAGGTACTGAGCCATGTGGCTAACATAGATAAGAATAATGGGTTAATATAACTGATAAGAGCTAATATGAAGGCTGAGCTAATGGGCCAATCAGCTTATAACTTATGTAGACCTCTGTGTGATTTTTCTTTGGGACATAACAACTGCAGGAACTGGGCAGGACAGAAACGCCAACAAGCAGGCCCTCATGATACAAATGGCACCAAAGTTTGGGCAATTGCATCTACATAAAGCCTGACAGAGCTTGGAAAGTAATTCTAGACAGAAAAGAATAGAGTAAAGCATGACTTCTTGGTAGCAGCAGTTTCTCAGATCTGCTCTGCTTGCTAGAGGCAAGCGCTCTCATTTAAGAGAGGCTTCCTGACTCAGCTTTAGCTGCATAACGCTGAAGCTCTTTAAGAGGTCCTGCCACGAAACACTTAAATGATGTTGATGAAAAGCTGACCTCATGCTTTTTGGTTTTCAGCCATAGCAGGAAAAAAGCCATGCTGTTTTTAAATGCTGGCTTTCTGGGCCGTCCTGCCAGGGCAAACTCTAACTCTTTCAGGCAGGTGGTCTGACTACAGAACATTTGAGTGTGGTCTGTGAGCAGACTGCTGCAGCTTGCTTATTGGCAGGGACCTTGAAATGCCATAGAATTGTGGCAATAAACATGGCTATAGCCAATACCTCTACCATGAGGCTAGAATGTCATAAAGCTAAGGAATGGGCTGGATCTAGCCATCAAAGCCATGGCTTTAGTTCTAGCCATATTGCTTAGTAAATTAAAGACTCATGTGGTCAGAAAAAGAGAGGTATACAGTAAAGAGAGATTCAAAGATGAAGAAAACCTCTAAATGGTTTACAGTGTGTTAAAAAATATGCAGGCTTAAAAAATGGTTAAAGTCATTAAAATAAAAAAGAAAGAAAGAGTAGTTGGGTGTGGTGGTACACACCTTTAGTCCTAACACTTAGGAGACAGAGGTAGACTGACCTCTGTGAGTTCAAGGTGTGGTGGCATACACTTTTAATCCCAACACTTGGGAAGCAGAAGTAGAGGGACCTCTGTGAGTTCAAGGTGTGGTAGCACACACCTTTAATCCCAATGCCTGGGAGGCAGAGGCAGACAGATCTCTGTGAGTTCAAGGTATGGTAGCACACACCTTTAATCCCAGCACTGGGGAGGCAGAGACAGGTGGATCTCTGTGAGTTCAAGGACAGCCTGGTCTACAGGGTGAGTTCCAGTACAAAGATACACAGAAATCCTGTCTCAAAAAGCCAAAATTAAAAATAAAAGAAATAGAGTTTAAAATGAAGCTGCATAAAGATGGAAAACACATAGAGAATCTGGATACTGTATGTAGTTATGGTCTCTTTGAATTGTTTGAATGCTGAGGAAGGAGCAATAGCTGCTAAAAGATATTTGTTTATAAATGCTGCTAAATTAATCCAAGATAGGTATTTTGAAAATACCTTGACTTCAAAGTTGAAGTAAAAATGTATGTTACTTTGAAGAAGAGATTTTGCTTTTGTGTCCACAGGGAATGAGAGGCTGTGGATTCATTCTGAGTTAAGAAAAATCAGATTTGATCAAGGAAGATGAACTGAGAAATCTCTGGAAGGAACAGACAGCCCAGATGTCAGAGTTCTACATCCAGAACAGGTTCAAGACTGCTGCCTGAGATGATCAAGACTCACAGGATAATCCAGTCAGGACTTGGTCATAATTCAAAATTTTCTTTAGGTCCCCATAAGATTATCAGCGCCCCTAACCAGCAGGAAACAGCCTGGAATACTACACCCACATTCCCAAGAAAATGGACTATTGATATTTTCCTTTGTTTAAAAAAAGGGGGGTGGGGGAATGGTGCCAGACAATTCTGTATTCTGTCAAATACGTTTTAAATAAACACTGATTGGCCAGTAGCCAGGCAGGAAGTATAGGTAGGACAACCAGAAAGGAAGTAGAGGCAGGGCAATGAGAATGGGAGTATTCTGCGAAGAAAGGCGTTCTTTCCCCAGTCCTGTCCAGACACCAAAGAATGAAGATGTGACCTGTCCCGCTGAAAAAGGTACTGAGCCATGTGGCTAATACAGATAATAATAATGGGCTAATAATGGGCAATATGAGTTGTAAATGCTAATAAGAAGCCTGAGCTAATGGACCAATCAGTTTATAACTAATGCAGACTCTCTGTGTGATTTCTTTGAGACCTAAATGGCTGTGGGAACTGGAAGGACAGAAATGCCAAAAAGCAGTCCCACATGTTACAGAGAAGAGAGCTTACATCTTACTTGCGAGAGAGAGAGAGAGAGAGAGAGAGAGAGAGAGAGAGAGAGAGAGAGAGAGAGAGACTGCCTTGTGTGGGCTTTTGAAACCTCAAAGTGTAGCATGAGGGCCTGCTTATTGGCGTTTCTGTCCTGCCCAGTTCCCACAGCTGGTAAGCGCCAAAGAATTTACATAGAGGTCTCTATTAATGATAAACTGATTGGCCCATTAGCTCAGGCTTCTTATTAACTCTTATCACTTATATTAACCCATTATTCTTATCTATGTTAGCCACATGGCTCAGTACCTTTTTCAGCGGGGCAGGTCACATCCTGCTTCCTCAGTGTCTGGACAGGACTGCGGAGGAAGCTTCCTTCTTCCCAGAATACACCCATTCTCATTGCCCCACCTCTACTTCCTGTCTGGTTGTCCCACCTATACTTCCTGTCTGGTTACTGGCCAATCAACATTTATTTAAAATGTAATTGACAGAATATAATTGTCCCGCACCATCAAAGTCCACCTGCAATGACACAGTTCCTCCATCAAGGCCTCATCTCCTAATCTGCCTTAAACTGTCCACCAACTGGTAATCAAGTAGTAATACATGAACATAGACAATCCATTCTCATCAAACCCCTGCTGTCATCAACTTGTATTACAGGCAGAGACTTTGTTATTTCACACATTCTTGAAGGGTAACACCAGACAGAATGTGGTCACCAGGTCCGTCTGTCACTTATGCTCCTAAGTTCTGCTGGAAATGAGAAAAGAAAGGAGGAATCACTAATGGTCTATAAGCTGTGTTTATTTTCTGCTTGAAAACGTGACAAAACTATTCAATGAAAGGCAATATATAAAAACCAAATTGGGTTTTCCAAGACTGAAAAATTGTCTTAATATTTTAAAATCAATTCTGTGACTTGTACATTAACATAATAAAGGAAATTAAAATTATCTGAATTGAAGCAGAAAATTGTAAAATTTAATACACATTCATGCTAGAAATAGATTTAGGAAACTAAACATAGAATATAGTCTTTTTCAAAACTCTGACAGTTTTATGTATGTATATAATATATTCTAGTAAGTTCTCCCATTTATTCTCTCTTCTCTTCCCACTTTCTCCTCAACCAAGTCCCCACTCCACTCTCAGATCTTTGTGTGTTTTCATTTTGCTTTTTTTTTTCATTTTTTCACTGCATTTAACTGGCCCACTCATATGGTCAGGAGTTTGGAGCCATTGGAGCAAAGATAGTGTCACCGGTGGGATACATGGTTATCTCATGTAAGGGTAAGTGCTCCACAGATCATGGTTACCAGCACTGTGATCAGCTGTGTGTTTCTGTATTAACCACAGTTTTCTGTAAGGAGTAAGGTTGTTTAGTTTTGTTCTCAGGTTTCTAAAAAAGCAACTTTATTTGAGTATAATTTACATGCTGAATTATTCAACCACAACAGTATGTTACTGCTCCAGCCCCAGTTCATAACTTACTTGTTCATAGGTTTGCAGTTTTTTCTTCCTTCCTTCCTTCCTTCCTTCCTTCCTTCCTTCCTTCCTTTCTTCCTTCCTTCCTTCTGTCTTTCTTTCCTTCCTTCCTCCTCTCTCCCCCTTACTCTTTCTTTTTTTCTTTCTTTCTTTCTTTCTTTCTTTCTTTCTTTCTTTCTTTCTTTCTTTCTTTCTTTCTTTCTTTCTTTCTTTGTGTTTTTAACACTAGGCATCTTGATCCCATTCATCTCCTTTCCAATCTGTCCTCTGCCCTTCCAATAATGCCCCCCTCACAAATAAAATAAAATAAAATTTAAAAGAAAAGAAAAAAGGAAGAAAAATCTCGTCATGTAAGCTGTAGTGTAACACTGTGAGTCACACAGTGTACCACTTAGTCCAGGTATCTTTACTTGCAGATGTTCATTGCAAAGAGTCAGTGTTCTTGTTTGAGGCCTCTGGATTCTGTCTATACTGGTCCCTTACTGTGACTCCTCTTGGATAACCTGTTGCTGTCCTGTGTCATAGAGATCCTGCAGCTTTGGGTCTGCAGGACCGGGCTCCTCATGTACTCCAGCAGATCATAGATGGAATGGATGTTTGGGAGGGCGTATTAATAGCTCTGTCTCTGAGACTGGGAAGCTGTGGAGTTGATCAAGACCTGCTCCCTCCCATACTCATCATGAGGGTGAGCTTTCCAGTGTTGCCCCAGCTAGAACACCATATACAGCAAGATGAAATGGGCAAAGTTGTTTCTCTTGCTCTCATACCCTGAGGTATGGCTTATCCACACCTATATCACCAGGGCCATCCCAGATGAGGTAAAGGGCCTGCTGTCCCAACTACTGAAGCAGGTGAGGGGTAGGAACAGCTCTCCATTCTCATGACCTCAGGGACAGCTCTTCAACCTGCCACAGGTGGTTGTGGGTGTATCCTTCCTTCTTTTACATCTTTCTCCATATATTGCTATTGCAGTAAGCAATGTCAAAAGGTGGAAAAAAACATTACTAGCTTTTTCCCTGTGACAGCTGCCTGCATAAGAGCTTTCTGTATTAAGAAGACTAGTAAGCAGGGATGTAGCTACCAGTTGAGCTGCAGAATACTCTGTCTGTATTCTGCAAACAGGTTATGTGGTTATCTTCAGTAATATGGCCTTACTTTTGTGTTCTAGTGGACAAAACAGACAATGAGCATAGCCTGCATAGTTTAGGGACCTCTAGGTCCTTCCTAACTAAAACTTCCAGGAAGACAATACTCACCTGGCAGTTACTGTCATCTAATAACCCATGACTTTGGAGATGAGCATTATCCACATGTGCATGGTCTGTTTTGAAATTATGTTTTTAATTAGCTGATAAAGTAGTGGTGATGAAGTTTGTTGTTGAGAATGGATCTCAGTGTGTTTTCCTGGATGACCTGAAATTCACAGATATCTGTCTTCTGTCTTTTGAGTTCTGAGATTAAAGGTATGCACAACTACTTCCAGCATGGATTAAGGTATGATTGAAACACACTCCATGGACCTCCAGGACTGGATAGATGTCTCAGTATTTATGAGGCTTTGTTGCTCTTACAAAAGACAAGGGTTGGATTTCTAGAATTCACATGGTGACTCACAATCATCTGTAATTCCAGTTCCAGTATCCAATACCTTCTCTCCGTCATGGGCATCAGGCATTAAGTGGAACACCTACGTGTGTGTGTGTGTGTGTGTGTGTGTGTGTGTGTGTGTGTGTGTGTGTGTGTGTGTGTGTATGCATTCATTTACAAAAATAAAGAAAAAAGAATTGTCCCCCATAAATTCATGTGTTTGAATGCTTGGTCCCCAGTTAGTAGCATTGCTTGATAATGTTATGGGACAGTGTCAGAGATCAGCTTCAACAAAAGTACCACTTACCAGCGTAGGGGCATGGGGATTTGAAAAGTTAGTATGAGGTACGAAGAATTGAGTGAAAAAAATTAAACAGAAAACATAGAATAGTACCAGGAGGGAGTTCCAGAGAATGCTGAAATCCTCCTGCATTTAATTTTTCATACACTTTTATACCCCAATACAACAGGGGGAAGAAGACAAAAGACTGTTTTAACATTATACAAAGGACATCTAGAACACTTATTTGCTTCAATACTTTGAAGGCATCGAGTCATTAGTATTCTGTTGTTTAGGCTGTGAACCCACCCTAGGTCCAGTATCCTGAAGGCAGCCACTCCAAAGGCCAAACCTCATATTTCTATCTCAAAAGAAGAAGCAGAAAGTGTGCTTGAATTTCTCTGACCTTGGTGAGGGTAGAGTGGATCTACCAGTTTGGGCCATCTTAATGTCAAACACACCAAGTTACCACACCCTAGCTCAGGGTGAGTAGCCACACTTGTGAAAAACTCTGATTTCTATGTGGAAATAGGCTCACATTTTGGGGCTTCCCCAGACAGGAGGTAGAACTGTGCTTGAAGAAATACATCAATAAGGGTGAGATTAGAGGGTTTATGGTTTTACCCTCTTTCATGTTTTCTCTCTATGTATACTATGTTTATATAAATGAGATCAGCCAACTTCCTGTTACTTTTGCCATATAATGCATGCTATGGCTCTTATTAAGAATCCTATCCCATTTGGAACTTTAAGTCAAAATAAATTGTTTCTCCCTTAAATAGCTATTAGTCATGATGCTCATCATATCAATAGAGAAATAACTAATGCATTGGGTTTCATCTAACTTCTTTGTAGATTTTCAGTTTGGACAAACCTTTTTTCTATTCTTTATCCTTCTCCCATACCTCATCCTCATCATGGCTTTCTTAAAAGCCCCTGCCTTTATTTTCATATCGCATGTATTCTACCATCCCTACCCTCTTAAGGCCTCTAGAAGAAACATTTATTAATTAAATTAATCAGGTCATTGCCACCACAGTGGTAAAACACGAAACATTTAAACAGAGACACACACTGTAACATGGTGGGCCTGCTTGTTGGGGTTTCTGTCCTGCCCAGTTCCTACAGCTGGTATGTCCCAATGAAAATCACACAGAGAGTCTACATTAGGTTATAAACTGATTGGCCCATTAGCTCAGGCTTCATATTAGCTCTTATAACTTATATTAACCCATTATCCTTATCTATGTTAGACACATGGCTCAGTACCTTTTTCAGCAGGGCAGGTCACATCTTGCTTCTTCGGTGTCTGGAGAGGACTGCGGGAAGAGCTCCACCTCTACTTCCTGTCCAGTTATCCCGCCTATACTTCCTGCCTGGCTACTGGCCAATCAGCGTTTATTTAAAATATAATTGACAGAATATAGACCATTGTCCCGCACCAGCACACGGTAACATAATAAGGAAGGGGAGAAAGAGCTGGGAATTGAGGTCATCCTCAACTACACAGCAAGTTCAAGGCTATTCTGAACTGTATAAACTATGTGAGACTCTATCTCAGGAACAAAACAAAACAAAAACATATGCTTATAAACACTTTTATTTAATATAATAATGGTCTGAAATGTGTCAAGTCTGCAGTTGTTATCTGTTGTGTCAGTAATGCAATTTTGTATAAGCAAAAGAAAGAGACAAGTCAAAAAAGGGATTAGCATTTTTGAATATGAAATAAAAGGGTCATTATATGCTGATCATGTGATTGCATACAGAATATCTGAAAGAGTCAGAGAAATGTCATCAGTGTCAATAGGGTCTAATGGTTTCTGGATATGGATCAAATTTCTTTTTTTATATATTCTTTTATTTTTCATTCAAAAAAAATTTACACTTCCTCCCCTTCTCCCAGTCCCCTCCCGCTGCTCCCCCACTAGCCCTCCTCGCTCCCCCTGCTTCTTTAAGAGGGGCAGGGTATCCTGCCCAGTGGGAAGCCCAACGCCCTCCCCCCTCCATCCCGGCTTAGGAAGGTGTGCTGGATCAAATTTCTTAAAATTAATTGTGTCTCTCTATTTCATATTTAAGTTAAATATAAAAACACATACATTTAAGATATGTCAAGCATTTTGTATCTATATGAGTAATTCTATGAGTGAAGACAGAGCTCACTAAAAAACATCATATATTTGAATATGAAAATGTGAGCAAAAAGCAGTGACATTCAGTATTTTTAAATAGGAAGATTCTATAATGACTCAATTATAGTTATTATCCTATTGATATAAAAATTAAGGTCACCTCAAACATCTTCTAGTTTAATATCTATTTAATTGAAGATCATTCAATTTAAAATTCATATAGAAATACAAATATTCAAAGATAGTCAAGACATTCTTAAAAGAAGGAGCAACAAGATAGAAGGATTTGTGGCTAGAGAGATGGACTCAGATGTTAAGAGCACTGATGCTCATCCAGAGGGCTGAGGTTTAATTTCAGTATCCACATGGCCTCACAACCATCTGTAACTCACTCCAGTTCCAGAGCACCTTTTTCTGGCCTCAGTGGGCACCGGGCATGCATGTGGTATGCAGACAATATGTGTGTGTGTGTGTGTGTGTGTGTGTATACACGCACACACATATAAACAGAAAACTCACAGACATTTTTAAAAACTAAAACATAATTTCTTGAAGAAGATGGAAGAATTGATTTAACTATTTCTAAAAATATCATAAACTTATTAACAAGTCAACGGTCTGCCACATTACTAAACCTAAAGCAGAACCCCTAACTACATTGTAAGTGTTTTTCCTTACACAGCATCAGGGAAACTTCTCTTTGCCTCTTTGCAAAAACATGGACTCTTTTTTTGTTTGTTTTTGATTTTTCGAGACAAAGTTTCTCTGTTGCTTTGGAGCCTGTCCTGGAACTAGCTCTTGTAGACCAGGCTGGTCTCGAACTCACAGAGATCCACCTGCCTCTGGGTGCTGGGATTAAAGGCATGCGCCACCACTGCCTGGCAAACATGGACTCTTATAGAACACCACAACCTATCTCAATGCAGAGTTGTAGCATTCATTCCCAAAAGATACATCTACCAAACACTTCTGTGCCTAAAGTTCAGGGATCACTGTGGAAGAGGGAGCAGAAAAATTGTAAGAGTCAGAGGATTGAAGAGTTTAGTGTAAGATTGTGTCTCTTAGGAATGTCAGAAGCTCCACCCATAAATTCTCACCAACATGACTGACCAAGCATAATCTGAAGAAGGACAACAACAATAGACATGCTTCTATGGACTAAAGAAAGCTATGGGGCCTCAGTTCTAGGCAAACAATTACAGGCAGTTAAGGAATGCTAAAAGTGGGAGAAATAACCTTCCCAAGTGATTATCTAATTGCCAATTGGTTATATAATACCAAATAGTCAGCCCTGAAAACATACATGTGGACTGAGTAGGCTATATCTACGTATTTATGGATTATATATATGTGTATGTATATTATACATACATTTATTATTACATAATATACATACACACATATATAACAATAATTATTGATAAAAGAGCACATAATTTTGACAGAGAGTAAAATGTATATGAGCAAGGGCTTGGGGGCAGAAAAAGGAAAGGGAAAACATAATTATAATACAAATAACAAAATTAATCATTTTAAATGTGTATTACCTTAAGATTATAAAAGTTCAATTTACATAATTTTGTAGATGCAGAAACAGACAATATTCATTCCTTAGTTTTTAAAAAGTTATCTTCTTTTCAGAGCAGCCTTAAAATAAGATTATACTCAAAGAAAATTTTATAATGTACTAGAACTTCATATTTTACAGCTAGAAACTTAACCATTCCTCTAAGAATTTATAAAAATTATTTTCAGTTGGGATCTATATCTGAATACAAGCAACAAAATAATAACAGTTTCTGGTATGTGTTCTTGTGGGTCTCAGAATAGGTTACTGGTATAATTCCTTCTCTTTCAGATATGATGTATTTTGTCTAATTCACTTAAATATTACTTATAATATGGAAATAAATTTCCTTATGTTCTTTATCTGTGAAATAAAAAAGAATTTTAACATTTCCTTAAGCCCACATTCATGATATTGCAATAGGAATATTTTTTGAACATGGGACACACACACACAGAAAAAAAATCCATAAACCACTACATAAACTTCCTATGGGAAATTAAACTGAAGAATTTTTATTTATTAAAAGGCATTATTAAGTGAGGAAATATGGAGCCCACAGCTTGCTTAAATAACTGAAACTGCTCTACTCTAAGTACATGTACCGTATATTCATTTAAATTAATAATAAAAAGAGACAACTCAAAGGAAACTGGTTATAAAGTATGGATAGATGATTTACTTAAGATACACTCATTGTCAGGGGCATGCAAATTATCACAGCTAAACTCCACCATATATTTCCTAAGGTTAAAATTGAAAGTCTTATGATATCGAGACTTGCCTAATAGGATAAGTAAGAACTCAAACTCTGTTCGTGGTCATTCAAATTATTACAACCTTGACAAAGTTGGAAACATTACATGGACTTTGAAAATTGACATTTGTTTGAAAGTTCATCATATAATTGCCTTGCAGTAATACAAAAAAGATATGTATCAGACGTTTATAAAAAAAAATACCAATTGCTCTAAGTCCAAGTGTTGAGGAAGAGTTAAATAGAAACAGTGAATGAAGCTTAAATGTTAATATAGGAACTGTAGTTAAAAACATCCAACTTAGAAAGATCTCACAGATCTTCAGAGTTAACTGCTAGCACTGTAACATGTAACATATAGTGTGGCAACCATTAAAAAAATGCAGGTTTAATTAATGTATAGTGAAGTGTTTACTTATATTGTTTTATTATTAAATAAAATTCAGTATTCCAATATTAGGGTGAAAACCTAATCAGAGAAGCAATGGAAAAGTGACCAGTGACCTCCTCTTTCTCTCCTTCGCCGATTCAAACGTCTTGTGAATCATTTTAAACCCCTTCCTACTACTTTTTGTGTCTCTCTATATGTATCCTGTGTCCTCCAAAACCTCTACAGATAATTCTGGTCAGCCTCTCACTGACTCTGCACTCTGATTTAAGGTAAAATTTATTGGTAATCTCAGAGTATCAGTGCCAACAAATATCCTAGACAGTCTGTAACAGTTACCTTTGAAGTTGAAGAGAGGTAATAACTGAATTGAATGTGTAGGCAATGATTCATTTCTCTATGTGTATGTGGTTGTGTGTACATGTATGTATGTGCACGTTTGGGTATAAACATGTTTGCGAGTGCATGTGGAGACCAAAGGACAACCTAGGGTATTATTCCTTAGATTATGGTTGTTGAGTCTGTATGGTCTGCAGTTACTTTCGCAAGGAAAAACCTGACCAAGATGTGGCCATGTGTGGAAAACTGCATGCTTGGAAGGAGGCATGCCCTTCAGGCCAAAACAAGGACACAATGGCGGGGAATGCATGAGGAGGAAAGCAAGTAAGAGGGTCAAAGTTGCTGTTTGCTTGAGCTCTGCTAGCAACGCATCTCTAGTAGTAGCTAAACAATGCATTAACAACAGTGATGATGATGGGGTTGTTCACTGTTGTTGTGAACCCAGAGTCTGGAGTCTCTGTCTACCATTACCTTCCTTTCCAGATCCCTGGGATGTCCCCAGATGTGCTGATTGCAACAGTTGCCCACCTTACTTTACTTATTTTCTGAGACAGAGTGTCACATTGGCCTGGATCTTTTCAAGTACGGCAAGTTTACTAACCAGCAAGCCCCTGGGATCCACTTGCCACTGCCTCCCCCGCATGGATTTTTCAGGCAAATTTCACCATATCTGCTGATTTCCATGGGTCCTGAGCATGACCCCGAGGTCCTCATGTTTGTACGGGATATACTTTGTCCACTGTACAATCTCTTCAGGTCATGATTTGTTTCTTGACTTTGGAAACACAAGTTTCCTCACTGGTCTGTATTTCAGTGATCTGTTTATTTCACTTTAGGTTTTTGTATTTGTGTGTCATAGGATAACATTTCAAAAACATGCGGAGACACTGAATGGAAACCCCCTCTGCAAAGATCAGGGCTTACTAACCAACCAGCTTTATTTCCGGTGTTTGCAGTATGAGAAAGTCTCCTGATCTGGGGGAACCCAAGTGCCAATAATTGAACGAACTTATTTTGGAGGGCATTGGATAAAAAAGAAATTTAGAAATATTGTCAAAAGACACAGATGCAGACAGTGAAGCTGAGCTCCAGACTCTGGACTGGGGAGCTCCTGGGTTGAGTGGGGGCATGCAGAATACAAATATTCACATAGTTCTATTTTCAGGAATGAGGTCAGGAGACAGAACTACAGAAAACGTGATATAAGGCTGAAGTGGAACTCTAAATCCAGATATTCCTGGAGAAACACTGCAAATGTGAAGAAATTAATTAATGAAACTGAAATATTAGTAGCCATGAATTGTTTTGAAAATATAATCATTATAAAGGGTATATTAATGAGGCCTAAATCCTCTATTCGTTCAAAACTTCACATTAACATCTTTTTTTTAACTTTTTTTTTATTTTTCATTCAAAAAAATTTACACTTCTTCCCCTTCTCCTCGTCCCCTCTCGCTCCCCCACTACCCTTCCTCCCTCCCCCTGCTTCCTTAAGAGGGGGCAGGGTACCCTGCCCTGTGGGAAGCCCAAGGCCCTCCCCCCTCCATTCTGGCCTAAGAAGATGTGCATCCATATAGACTAGATTCCCAAAAAGCTAATGCATGCAGAAGAGAGGTCTCAGTGCCATTATCATTGGCTTCTCAGTCAGCCCCCATTGACAGCCACATTCAGAGATTACGGTTTGATCATATGCTCATTCAGTCCAGGTCTTTAACAACAGAAAATACATCATTCTAAAGCTTAATTTCATTTAAAATTTATTTCATTTGTTTTCCCATATAAATGTGAAAGAACTTTTGAGTGACATATCTTTTTCATTGTATTATGGTATTTCAACTTATTTAAATGATTTATTTTAAAGACATTCATCTACTCTCGCTCATTTACATATTTCTTCTTTCAGTCTTTGAAAATATTTCATGACTTAAATGGATATAAATGACTGAGAGTTTGAATAGGCAGCATTATTTTGATTGTGAGCCTAGCCTTTAATGACTAAGCCATCTCCCCAGGCCAGAAAATCACTATTATTTTAAACATATACATTATTAGAAGATAGTCCATCTTCAAGGATGTTAAATGTGAAGTCACAAATGCCATAGGACTGAGAAAGGTGCTGTGTTTAAAGGGGAGATTATGAGTAGCTCACTGTATGATGGACAATGTTGGAGGCCTGTCTGCCTTGATAGAGATCCATTCAGGCTAAGGACACTCTGCTGCTGACCTACAAGTCTCTCTCAGAAAGGATGGTCTTTGGACCTTTGAATTTCCACACACACTTGGGAATTTTATTATTCTAAAGATTCAACAACTGCCACCATTCAAATTTAAAAGCATCAGATAGCTGCCATGTACAAGACATTCCTGTCCTACCTTTATATACTGTCATATAGTTTATCTCTTTCTCTCTTTCTGGACATCCTGAATTTTATATTTATTTTCCCTTGTCTTTGAGAACAATTTTACATGCATGTGTTTCCTTAAACAATATATTGAACATATTAACTTATTCTTGAGCTTTAAAAAGATATTAAATAGCTGGGCATTGATGACTCACACCTTTAATCCCAGCACTCGGGAGGCAGAAGCAGGCTGATCTCTGTGAGTTCAAGGCCAGCCTGGTCTACAAGAGCTAGCTCTAGGATAGGCCCCAAAGCTACAGAGAAACACTGTCTTGAAAAAAAGAAGATATTAAATAAATCATGTTGTTGTAGGATAATATTCTTTGATATGAATCTATGTTGTTTAATACAAGTTTGGTTTGATATTATATAAAAGTAAGTTATATGTGTATGTTCAAACTTATTTAGTCTTTCTGTGATGAAAGAGTTGTTTTTACTTTCTCATATCATAAAATTGGTGCTGTGAATACATACGTATACATATGCACACATGCATGCATACAAATGAATACATGTATGTTTTCAGCATTTAGTGTTCCAGTGCTGAGAATTAAAACCAGGGCCTTACACAAACTAGGAATTGTTCTGCCACTGAGCTGTAACCAGACAGCATATCTGTATCTTGGTAAATATGTCACCACTCCTTATGATTCACTTCTAGTCTTTGAAAAGACCTTGCAAAAATTGTTATTATCCATTTTTTAAGGTGAGAGAAACAGAACTGCACAGCTAAATTTTCAAGACAGAAAGAATTTACTCTTTTATAAAGATATTGGAGAACAGTGATGCTTGCAAGGATGAGAAGCTAATATGGGAGATTGTGCCACTGCAGAAACCAACATGTCAGTTTCTTAAAACGAAGAGCTGGCAAGATTTCCCAGTGGGTAAAGGTCCTTGCTGCCAAGCCTGATGGTTTGAGTTTTATCTGGACAGAACTGACTCCTTCAAGTTGTCCTCCAGCCTCCACATCGCATGCACACCATGGCATGTATGCACACCCACACCCATACCCACATATACTCACATATGCACCTCTACACACATATACATACATATATGCACACACAAACAATAAATTAAATTTTTAGAGACTAAGAGACTCTGGAGTACTCAACTTTCAATGAGTCAGTTCTATTTATAATACCTCCTCATCTCAAGGCTCAGCGATCATTGACCAATAACACTAGCAGGTTTGTAAAAGCCAGAGATAGTGTACATATAAAGTAAAACATTATTTGCCAGATATGACAGAGCAATTGAGCACTCACAGTGATTTTTAACTGTTAAACAAGGAGGCCTTCACAAGATTAATCTATATGAATTTCCAGCACCGATGGCAGAGGGGCCTATGAAGTCCCCATCTGAGGAGTGCCTGGCATTTGATGGCAATAGGGGGGAGGATAGTAATGTGCCCCCTCTGAGACTACACGTGTTCCAGTAGATAGTACTATATTCATACATGGACTGGAAGCCTTAAATAGGTTCAGCAGTTTTTGAAAAATATGGAAATGAAGTTGGGTGAGGAGGATAGGCATGAATTGAAAGAGAGGGAATGGTCAGTATATTTGATCAAAAGCATTATATGCAAATATGAAATTATTAAACAATAAAAGTGTTTAATGAAAAGATTGGAGTGTCTCAGAACTAGGATGTAGGTCACCAGTAACACTAACAAGAATCTAGATTCAACCCTCAGTGTAAACCCAAAATATTAAAGTTAAAATTACCACATTATCTATGAATTTCATTCTCAGATATATACTCAAAAAATATATAAGCAAGAACTCGAACAAATACTTGTCCAATGATGTTTACTATAGCAATAGTCTCAACAGCCAAAGAATGGGAAAACCTCCAATGTTCATTAACAGTTGAACAGACAAAAAACAGTATGGTGTTAATGCTAGAATATTTAAAAAATTTTAATAAAGGAAGGAAATTCTGACAAATACTACAATGTTGCTAGTATCTTGAAGGCCTGCTAAGTGAAAACACCAAAGAAAAATATTGTATGATTCCATTAAGATGAAATAACCCAGTCATTCCGGTTTGTAAAGACAGTCAACAGAATCCTGGTTATAAAGTGATAATGGAAGGAAAGAATGGGGTTTTTACCACGTCTTCAGTGTACATTTTGGCTTATATATATAACCATACTAGAAGTCAATGGTGGGGGTCAGTGCAGAACCATGTAAACATTCTTTATCTCACTCAACTATATACCTAAAATGGGTTAAAAATTTCAGTTTCATCCTATCTGTATTTTATCACAACAAATATATAGATTCCATGATATTAAAATGTCTCTAATTTTCAGTCATATTTGTAAACTAAAAAGTAATTTTTGTTGTTCTTTATTAAAAAGCAATTATAAATATTAATATTATTTATATAAAAAGTATAACCAAGGTTTGGAGAGGCGATTCAGATATTAATAACAATGGTTGCTCTTGCAGAGGACCCAGGGGTGATGTCCAGCACCCACATGGCAACTCAGAATCATCTGTAACTCCAATTCCAAGAGATCTGATGCCCTCTTCGGATTTCTACAAGATTCTAGGCATATACATGGTACATAGACAGTGCAGAAAAACATCCAATCAAATAAAAATTAGAAATAATAATACTAAGGAAAATATAACTAAATTTATCTATTTTTCAACATATGGAGTAATTCCGTATAAGGCATTGTGACAGGACTAGCCAATAGCATTCCTCATTAAATTTACATACTTATAACCAGACTATACACTGTAAATCAAAGAGCTTATCAGTGGGGAATTTCTAATCTTTTACCTATTGATTAGCTAAATACTCCAGGAACATAGTGTCAGGAGAAGAAATGAATTCTCTTGCAAGTGACACAACCTCAGTGAAAGAGATCAGAAAGAGAATTCTTCTCTTGGTAGATATTTATGGTTTCTAGACTGTAAAGGGGAGAAACTGTTTTCCTTATGGGGGCATTGAATACTTGTGTTACAAACAGGGCATCTTAATCACTAAACTCGATTGATTTTCACCAAGTAGGATGTAATTTGGAATGCTCTGTCCGTGCTCCAATTCCTCTGTGTCTCACTTCGTAATGTCCTCTTGTGAACACATCTGTAACACTTCAGTCAGACTGGTTAACATGTATCTCTAAGAGCTCATTTGTTCTTCTTTGTAAAGCATTAATGAAATTACAAAATAGAATCATACAGAAACAAGAACTCTGCAGCAACCTACAAGATCCCAGCACAAAACTAAAAATAGAAACGCATTTCACTTGTCTATTTAGAGATCTCCATCCATTTGTATTCCATCCATTCGATGATACTTGATGATGGGGCAATTGTAATTAATATTTTAAATTGCATGTCATCAGTGTTGTCATTCCCCATCTTCTTTTACTGCAGTAACTTTCCCAAAGTAGGGTTCTGGGAACTGACAGTAAAGGGTGAGAGGAAATGTATCAAAAGGCCATTATGATTCAAGGTTAACTAAGTTCATGAGGAAGACTGGAAATCTTCAAAGAGTAGAAAGATCTCACACACAATTGGATTCTGTATGACAAAAACCATGATACCATGTTTTATATTCAGCTACTAAATTTTAATTTTATTTGAAAAATAAACATTCATTTATTTTAGATTACATTCATTCACATTTTCTGAAAAAACATGCCATGGGTATTAATTTGTAATTCATACGTTTATGTACTTATTGCTTTTAATTATTTAAAATACTCTATGCATTTTCTAGTAATTTAAGTTAAAATCTTGTTTTTTTTATTTTATGAAACTCATTTTTTATTGACATATCCCTATGGTACTGATACCATTTTAGGCTTCTTACAGATATCATATAATATCCTAAGCTTTTCAAAGTGAAAAAAATAAATGTAATGGAGATGAATTACCAAAAGTGCATATGAAAATGATGCTGGGGCTTAGAAAATGAATCAATCACTAAACTACATGTCATAATCATGTGAGAACCAGAGTTGTTTGGATTTACCACTCATACCAAAGGCTGGCATGTGGCAGAGGGAGAGAGAGAAAGAGAGAGAGAGAGAGAGAGAGAGAGAGAGAGAGAGAGAGAGAGAGAGAGAGAGAGAGAATAGCTTTAAACTCACCATGTGGCAGAGGATGATTTTTAACTCCTGATCCTAGTGCTAGGGTACTAGTGCTCATTCAAGATGTTCAACTCCAATAACATCCAACTTTTAATGGATTATGATTTTACTGCCATTTCCTCACTGTGTTTCCCTAATACAGGCTCATGGAGATAGTCTTCTACTATTGTTTTGGGTTTCACGTTAAGATTTATGATTTGTTTATAGTAATTTTGGTTCAAAAAAATTTTTTTCTCTGACATGGATCCAATTGTTTTAGCACTACATTTTGGGAGCACTGTTCTATATCCACTCAACTATACTGTCAACTTTGAAAGAAAATGATAATGGTTACTTTCATTATATTGCTTGACTCTTTGCTTAGGTACAAAGAATTAAACATAAGGCTTTACACATATTAGACAAACACTCTACACCTGAGGTATGTATCCAGCCTCATTCTTGGCAATTTATTCTTTTCATTTCTTATAATTTTGAGACAGGATCTTGAAGTAGTCCTTAGTCTCACTTTGTAGTTGAGACAGACCCTAAATTGAAATCTTCTTGCCTCAGTCTCCCAAGCAGGAATTATAGACCTGCATCACCAAGATGGTTTATTATTCTGTACTGGTTATGATGTAATTTACTCTGTAGTAAATCTAGAAATCAAGTGATATAGGTCCTCCATCAATATTCATCCAAAATTATTTCTATTGTTCTAAATTCTTTTTCCCAAGAAAGTGTTAAAATCAGATTGCTGATCCCTTGAATCTCTACACAATAGTAGAGATTTGAAAGCTTAATGGTACTGGATGTTTTCATCCATGGACATGGTATAGCTCTCTATCTCAGTCAATAGTTTTTTAAATCAGTATTTTATAGTTTTCAGTAAGCAAATGTAGCATCCATTTTGTTCATTTTATCTCCTGATCATCTCAACAAATACTGAAATAGATTTGTATTTGATTATAATGGTATTTTTGATATTGTCTTACATAAACATATCATTATTAATTGCATATATTGGCATTTAGGCTTCTCTTGATGAATTTACTCATTTGTCTTAATGTAATGTTCCTCTTCATACTACACCTGAAGAATATTTTTTTTCCAAATTTAAGATCACCATTCTATTTCTTTACAATTAGTATTTTCATACATTCAATTTATATTAATCTTTATATTTAAGGTTTCCTTCAGGCATTAGAGGGGTCAGATTTATTTTCTTTTATCTCACCTAGAAAACCAGTCTTTGTATTTGGGTCATTAGACAGCTGTTGTCTGAGTTTTATGTCTTGCCCCATCCCCACAATCGTTAAGTCCCAAAGAAATCACACAGAGGTCTACATTAGTTATAAAGTGATTGGCCCATTAGCTCAGGCTTCTTATTAACTCTTATAATTTATATTAACTCATTATTCTTGTCTGTATTAGCCACATGGCTCAGTACCTTTTTCAGCAAGGTGGTCACATCTTGCTTCTTCTGTGTCTGGGTCAAAACTGCATCCTCTTCCCAGAATTCTTCTGTTCTCATTGACCTGCCTCTCCTTCCTGTCTGATTGTCCTGCCTATACTCCCTGCCTGGCTACTAGCCAATCAGCATTTATTTAAAATATGATTGACAGAATACAAACCATTGTCCCACACCAGACAGCTTGTATTTTTATAATTTTAATGTAATTTTAAAACATTTATGTGAGGTCTTTGCATATATTTGAATTGGATCTGCCCTCTATTTCTTCAACTTTGCGAAGCAGGGGACAGTTTTTGCTCCATCCATTTCCCTGGACAGGCTGTATCTTTGAGCAATTTCAGTTTCTGGTTATGCCATAACTCAATTTCTGCTGAACTAAAAACAGTTACGACTTTGTAATTTCTGGATTTTAATGATTACTAGTATGATGAGTGTTAAAGGCTACAGAGTTTTAGATTACAAATATAAATCACTTCAAATGAGCATAAATGGTTGAGTTTTGAGTTAAAGTGGTTCAAAGCACAAAGAATTTAAAAGAAATCATAAAAATGGTTATAACTTCAGTGAAAGTACCAATACCAATAATTCAAGTAGATGTAACCATCCACTCCAGGCATACAAAACATCTTATTTTATCTATAGATAGTAATTAACAATATATGTGTATATATATGCATATACATGTGTGTGAATGCATGCATACATGCATGCGTGCATGGGTGTGTATGTGTGTGTGTATGATATGAAAATTGACTAACTAAAGAAGTAGCTTTACAGAGAAGCATATGTCTGATTCATGGCCACCCTATAATTTCTCTCACTGTGATCCATTTTGTTTCAGCCGGTTCTTGTCTTATGGAAATAGATGTTGAGTGTCCAAGTCACCCCTTAGCTTTCAGGCGTCTAATCTAAGTATCTCAACTGCCTTCCTACTCGGAGCTTGACAACCTCAGGTCCTTCTTTAATTTGGTCATATTCCCTCTCTACTATCTTTCCAGATGAAATAAGAGGCGATACAAACCCATAGTGAAGGACTTTGGTACTTTATTGGTTTGGAATGACAGCAGATGTAGGACTCTAACAAGGTCAATAGTGTGTCTCCTGTGGTTACTACATGGGATTCAACATGCAAGATCCTGCTTTTCATAGTTCATGAGGCTAAACTGAGCTTTACATTCCTCACACCAGCCTATTACATCCAAGGATAAGGAAGCCAGAGCTTGTAGCCCTCCGACGTCCCCTGTGCTCCCGTAGATAACTGCTCTGCTGTATCAGTTCTCTTCATAGCTCATGATTGTACACTTTTTTTTCTTTTTGAAAGAACACTAGATTTGGAATACACAAATCACACCCAAAGGTGTTTTATGCATACAGTGTTTTGGTTTATTTCTTGATAGTTTGGACTAACCTTTTGCAACTCAAATAACTCAAGCATTTTTTTTCTTGAGTGTGTGTTTAAACAACTAACTAATTAAGCAACCTGCTTTTGTTATATCTGCTTCTTTTGCCTCAGAGAATTTTCATTCTTATAAGTTGTTTAAATAAGGATAGTGGGGTAATGACCAATCCAGGGCTGGGTAACTAACACAGCACAGGGAAACATGTTTGTATTCCAAATTGCAATTATTAATTCCACCAATAATTTCTAAGCATCAACACCATGCCTCTTACATGGAGTATTGCGTTTCAGTGTGATATAAAGTTTATAATGTGATTGATATTATTTTAGAAACCGAATTGAGTAACTTTTCAAAGGGATCAACCATTTGTCTTATAATGAATAATAATCGGACTTGAAACATAAGCCTAACTTCAACACAAATATGCTATATACCAATAACAAAAAATCAGGATTGAAACAAAATTCTCAATACTTAGCTCCACATTGATAGGATCGTTGTTCAGTAAATCTGCTTTCAGTTTCAGGAAGTTTTTAACCTCTTTGGAGATAAGCACGCAATTTAAAGTAATTTTCATAAATTAGTTATGTGATCCTGAAAAGACAGAAATAAATACTAGGCACTAAATAATGTGATAAAAATAAATTATACACAGGGGAAATAATTTCTAGGCATTATTGCTTTGATTGAATGCTTAAAACGAATCAGTGAGAGAACTCATTTACCCAACTCACTTGGCTCTGGGATATGACAGTAAAGCAAGGAAAAAGAATATAAAATGCAATACCCCCCAAATACTCAACATTTACCTGAACACGGCTTATGTTTTTATGGCTTATCTCATCGGGGCAAGATAAGCATATGCAATTGCTTCAATGAAGAGCAGACAAAAAAGAAATGTCTCTGAAAAAACATGGCATTGATAGATTTGGCAGAAAATGTAAATAACAGTGCTAAAGAAAAAAATTATCAGTCCTTTGGTTGGGACATTACCTTAAAAATAGGGGGTAGATATTCAGTTTAATTTCATAACATTGTAAATTTCATAAGTGAGCAAGTAAAATGTACTCTATGAGCAAGTTAACATGAACAGAATTGAGCACAGAGTAAGACCCCACCCACGGAATCTATCTAATCCACCTGTGGTTTGTGCCTGTAGCTGCTTCTTTCCCCCAATGAAATCTCTAACCATAGTGTAATGCCTATAATTATTTTTGATTCATTAAATAATCTTTATGACATGAAAATCGACTAACTAAATAAGTTGCCCTCTGACTTCCACAAGGGAAGCCACCGCATATGGTGCCTCCCACACACATAAATAAATGCATGGAAAAAATCAAATGTTTGTCCTTGATGCTTAAGTTTTTAACCCATTGTTAATTTACTTTTGATGCACAGTGAGATGTGACCACCTTATGTCACTGCTGTCTCATGGACAAGCTGTTGCTCATGATCCTTTTCTTCCCTGCCATGTGCCACATGTCACAGAAATCAAATTTGCTTGAACTTGTGAGTCTGTTTCTCAGATCCACAACCCAGAAAAGTGATATTTGCTGGTACTTCACCATAAGCAGTAAACAACTCTTTCATCATCGTTTTATAATAACTCTTACTATCCAGGAAGACAAGGTCTCTTCTACCCTATTCATCTTCACTAGGTTCCTCACACTATCCCTTGCCTTTTGCTCTTCTATATAAATTTTGAATGAGCTTGCACAGTCCCTTAAAATATTTCATTTTGGTTTTTTATTTAAATAGATGTAAACTATGTTATTTGGGAAACCTTGTAATCTTAAATTATTGAGCTATCCTTCACATGTATATAGTATCTTTAGTTTGACATCCTGAAGTGGTTTTCGTAAATTTCATATTTTCCCAGAAAACCTGTATAGTTTATTTATATTTATTCCTGTTGCTTGTAAACATTATATTTCAAACTACTGTTTTCTAAGTGGAAATGCCACAGCTGGTAAAGTTCTGGTCATGAGGATTTGAGTTGTGATCCCTAACACCTACATATTATTGCTGTCCATAGCTCCCTGCATATTTGTAATCCTAACGCTGAAAGCTGAGGTTAGGAGGATAGGAAGACAAATAGATCCCTAGACTTTCTGGCCAACCACTCTTGCCAAATGTGTGAACTCCAGGTTCAGTGAGAGACCATGCCACAAAAAACAAACAAACAAAGAAACAAACAAGTTGATGAGCAAATGACAAAAATATCTGCTATCCACCTCTGACCTCTAAATGCCCAGCCATACCTTCCTGTATACATGTGTCATACATAAATAACATATAAATTATACTGGCTATTTAAACATAATTTTTATTAGTTGAGAATTTATCCAGACAAATTATTCAACTCTTAAATCATTTATTATTAACACTGTTAATCCCACATGTCATTTAAAATAATGTTCGGATATTTGCATTATTGAATAGAATGCATCATAAAAATGAATTAGGTCAATTTGAATAATTTTCTTGTTCTATTTTTACTGATTGTCGACATGTTCTATCAGTTATTGAGAGTAATAAAATCTGACTTCAGCTGTACACATATTCTTCTTATACCATATCAGCTTTTACTTCAGGTGTAACCATGATGATACCAGATGTATGACCAAGTAGAATTGTCTTGTTCTCTTGATTGACTAGCTACCTCTTCATTATTAAAGGATTTATTTGATCTCTGATAGTGTCTTTTATAAAACACAATTAAATATTTATTTTATGTTTATTTGTATGTAAATGTGCACCTGTGTGTATCTGGGTTCACAGGTGTTTGTGAGCTACCTGATGCGGACACTGGGATCTGAATTCAGATCCTCTGAAAGAGTAGTACCCTCTCATTACTGCTGAGACAACTCTGCAGTCGCCCTGATGTCTGAAATTAATATAGTCATTCAAGCTTTCTTTTGCTCAGAATAACTAAGGATAACTTTTCAATTATACTTTTAGTCTACTATTTATTTACACTGAAAAGTGGGGATCTTGTAGGAAGTTTAAGTACAGATCACAGAAAATGCAATCTAACCATCTTTGGTATTGATTGGACCATTTAAGCCTCTATTCTCCAGTGTTTTCATATCTTAGTTTTGTTTTATGTTACATTTATGTTGTAGGATTTTGCCCCTTTTATTTAGTAGTTTTATTAATCTTTTTTATTATTTTATTTGTTACCTTGTGTTTGTCTATTATTCAAAATCTTTTGTCTTTACAAGAAAGATATATGTTAACTAATTATGGCTTTCCTTTAAGTAATATTTGTTTAACATATAGATTTCATCAGAGTTTACAATGGTACACTTTTATTTCTTCACTCCCAGTTTTTGTTCTTTTAAAAAATTATCATCAGTTAATTATTTTATGTATATGGACATTTCACATACATATATATCTATGCACTATGTATGTTTCTGGTGCTATTGGATTCCAGAAGAGGGCATCAGAGCTCTTGGAACCAGAGTTACAGACAGTTGTGAGCTGCCATGTGGATGCTGCGAATCAAACTGGATATCTAGAAGAGAAACCAGTGCTCTTAACTACTGAGCTAACCCTCTAGCCCCTAGCTGTTGTGCTTTTGATTGTATGTATTTCTATTTTCATATACATTTCAACTCAGTAATTTATTGCTATTTATATTTAAATATCCAATTATACTATTAGGAGATTTTTTTAGTCTAATGCTTGAAGTACTTACTTTCTTGCCTTTTCTGGTATTTCTTATCCCTCAAATAGATTCATATTTCCTACAGACATAAATTTCCTTCTGCTTGTTAGAATTTCCTCCATATTTTTTAACAATGCAGGTGTGTTCTTATAAATTATTTTGTCTCTATGGATCAAAATCTTTTCATTTCACTCTAATTCTTGGAATTCATTTCACTTTAAGTCTTGTTAGATTGAGAGTATTTTCTCCTTCCAGCACTTTATAGTTGTTCATCACAGTGTTTTGGTTTGACCTTGTTTTCAGCAAGAAGCCTGCTGTTCCTGCTGGAAATGCTTCTGCCGCAAGACATTTGCACTTGGCCATAGTTGAGGAGACTCCTATTGAATAAAATGGTATGCTTGAGCATGAAAAAGAAACACCAGACAAAGAAGACATGCAAACAATGGACACAGATTGAGTAGATAATGAAAAGAAATCTAGATTAGAAAATTATAGCATGAAACTGAAACTTTACAGACTGAAGTATCACAATGTAGTAACATCTGATTAGAAATTCAGAATGTAAAAATCTAGTAACCAAAGAAGTCTTATGGCTTGTGTGAGTAGCAGCATAGATACAGCTAAAGAGAACTTTAGTCAAGTAGGCATTCCTTAAAGGTAAATAATAATGACTAGAACTACAAAAACATATCTTTTACAGGACAATGACATTTTAAAACAAACAAAACAAAGAACAAGACTGAAATCACAAGTAAAAGTAAGTATCTCTGTTTCAGCTAAAAGAGCAAGAACAGACCATGACAGCTTTGGGCTCTTTTCATGAAATATCTAATTTATTCAAAATTAGGAGAAAAGGAAGCAGCAATAGTCATTCACGTTGTAAGGACAATGGGCAATATCACCAACAGGGAATTGCTATTAAAGGGACCGTTACTTTAGTCTGTGAAGAGCTTCCAGGCAAATGAGTACATGTTGAAAGAAGAAGGGCAATGATGCTACTGGCTAAGAAAGCATTTATGGTGGTTAATTTGTCAACTTGATTGGACCCAGACGTGTCTAGGAGATTGGAAAAACTCATCTTTGAATATGTCTGTGAGAGTGTTTTCAGAAGTGACTGGCTAATCAGAATGTGAGTATACTGTCACATGGCTTAGGGACCCAGAGGCCATACAAGGTAGACAGGAAGATGATCAGCCAGCACGGTATCCTGTCACTCTCCTGGCTGCTATAATGGAAAGTATACTACTTTGCTATGCCTTCCCTCCATGGTGGATCAAAAATCTCTGCAATGCTGAAGAAAACAAAATACTTTTTCCTTTAGTTGATTATGTCAACTCCTATCAAAGTAAAAAGCTAACTAGACTATTATTTAAATCATAAAATTTTCCTTTGGCTATTCTCACTTATTCTCAAGAGTCTTTACAACTTGCCTTTTCTTTGCTAGGTGCATTTGGTAGATTAATGGGTGAGGTGTATCACTGACCAGAAACACCATCTGTCAATGAAATCCACAAATGACCCTGGGTTCAATCACAATTTGTAGCAAGGTTGTAAGCCAGATATTTAGAGGTAATAGGTATGAGACTTCTTCACAAAAGTTTCCTTACTGCAGCAGTATCAGATTTAAAACAAAGGTTTTGTTACCAGCAGGAAAGACTGACCACATTGGCCAAATGGGTGCTAAGCTTTTGTTATAGTCACTCCCAACGTGTTTCTTTAACATGGATTTTATAAAGAGACCGCACATATTCACTTGAGACCAGCTGAACACCAAGAGTGAAATTTGGGACTATTACTATATAACAACTTATCATTGCACTAAACACAATGGTTTGAGTTAATTTCTGCATTGGAAAAAGGTATGCATTTACCTGTGCAGCTAGGAGATTATATCTGCTCTGTTTTTTTCTCAAGTTTACGCCTAAATTCTTTTCTTTATCTCCACCTAATCCATATTCTCATGGTTATTTTCTTACCATGAACTGTTATAAAAATGATTTATGATTGACCCAAAGTTTTGTTTAATTTGAATTATCATCTGAATAGTCCCCATGGTTCTCAGATTGCCTGGATGGTGAAGATTAAGACTATAAAATATATTGAGATAATTCACACAAGAATCTATTTTCTGATTTATACAATCTAGGTCTTTTCATAATTCGATTCCCACCAAAGTAGATGCTGAATTTCCTGCTTCAAGACTCTTTGAAAGCAGAGATTTTTTTATTTTTTGCTGTTATTTTTCTAACACTTTGCCCAGTGGGGACACACTGGGGTGCTACTGAACTGGAGTATAATAAACAAGGTTGAGTAAGTATGACAATGCCTTATCAACTTTAACATGTATAGATAACATGCTTATCAATGTCTTTTCTAAGCCATATGTTTGTGACATTAAAGTTGATTCAGAGTTTTGTAAAGCAATGCTATTATGATCACATCCTACATAAATGCTTAGATGCTAAAATTCCTACTGTATATGCACATGTAGGGTAAATGCTTAGATGCTAAAATTCCTATTATATGCACATATAGGGTTGAAAGCTCAAGTTCTGCATGAAGGCATGCCAATTCATTTTGATACACCTTACTCTATTTTAGAGAGAGTGCTTATTTCTTGAATTAATAGCTACATTTTCACAGTTTATGTCACAAATATAATACAGATGGTGTCCCCTTCATCAGTAATGTTCAACTGTTTGCTAACAGCTCTTTTCTTATATGTATTTGGAAACTGTCTCAACAAAATAGAAAACGCTGGATTGAGTTTACCTTTGCACTTAAAACCTACTTCTAAACAGATTTTCATTCTGGGTTTCTAGGATAAGATTAATTTTGTGTTGAAATCTTGTACTGGATTTCAGACAAAGAGCAGTTTCTAGGTATTTGAGACCTTTTTTTCATGAATGTAATTTTTTTTATTTCCTTAGGCAAAAGTAAAAGCTCTTTATAACTTCCAACATGCTTGGGTATTTCCCTGACTGCTTGTCCACTTAGACTATCTACTGCTTTCTTTGGAATACAACACCTAGCTTTTGTGTGAGCAATAAAAGCGAATCAAGATTATATTTGCTAAAGGATTTCTTAGGTAGAAAGGCCACATATTGAAGAGATTCTTCAGCCACTGTGATCAAGAAAGAATTGAACATGAACTGTTATTGAAGCTTCCTTTCTATAAAGTACTTCCTTTAAAATTTTCAAAAAAAAGTTTTATAGAATTGGAATAAGATAATAATAATATACTTGATGAACAGGTTTTCTTTTTTTCTGTTTAAAATAAAGGAAGGTTTTAATTTTAACATAGTAAAATTACATATAACAAAACAGTTATCAAGCAAAAATTATAATCATAATATTTATATCTATTTTATCTTTTATAATAACTTGGGAAAATTATAATTATAATTTTTAACTTCCTCAAAGACTTCATAAGGATATAATATAACCTAAGTAAACAGGAAGTAAAATATAAGCATCTTCCAAAACTCAAGAATTGACAGAGAAATCTTTCTACCTGGACAGTCACCCAAAGTTCTTCTGTACTGTTGGGACATCCATCTTCAGCCTACAGGCCCAGAGTATCTACCAGACTTTTCCATGAAGAAGGAAATTTTAAAGACAAAAAAGATTGTAATCATGTAAGTTAGATTTTCTAGATGTACAGAGATGTATTTCAGATGGATAAGTAGTCTTCAAATTTTTCAGAGACCTTCCAAATATGGCATTTAAAATGTTGTGATAACTTAGGACTTTTGATGACAATGAGACACATCTGCCCCTGGCAGTACCAATTACTTCAAGAGGATGATGGGCATTGAAGAGACTTCTTATGGAGTTGGTTGACCATTTGGCAAGAAACTTCTTCTGCCTGGGCTGCTGAACTGGACATGCAGGACCCACAGAGAAATGATTGCTAAACTTGCCTAAAGATGAGATGATCCTTTGGAGTTCCTGCTATATGAAAGAGTCTGCCAGACATTCTGCAGGACACAGAAGAAAATGACTAACAAACTGCCAATACAGGTTTTCAAACTCTATCGTAGATTGCTTTCCAGAAATTTTATGTAATGTTTTGCTGTGTATTCTGTAGTGGCATTATTTTATTTTAATTTGGGGCAGTCATTTGAATAGTAAGCAGTCAAAGCCAAGCATTTATGCTTTTCAATTCTCAATATGTTAATAATTTTACAAATTAGCAACTCTCAGTGAGCAGGTGTCAGTCACATCACAGTCTCATTGCTGCCACATTTTAATATCACGAGTAAATTTCAAGGTAGCTTTTTTAGTTTGGGAAATTCTCCTCGATGGACAAAAACAACAACAACAACAACAAAAATGTCTCTGAATCTAGTTGAGTCTCTAAGAAAGCACATACCTTCTCTTAAGGAATGCAAGCTGTTCTCTATGCTCATCCTTAATTATGTGTTCTGTAAGTTAGGCCTCCTGTGTTCAACTTTAACTCATTCAGCAATCAAATGAAGGGTTAAAAAAAAACTACTTGAAAATGTAAATGGCATATACTACTTTGGAGACAATTTCTATGTAACTGGAAAGACTAAACAGCCAATGGGTTCAGCTTTCACCATTGGTGATTGAAATATTTAATTGCCAAGATCAATGTTGTCTGTACATCTGGGGAAGCACTGTTGGCCAGAGAATGTCTTGTCATTTTTTGAAAAATAAAATTGCTTCCAAGCCTAGACTTAACTAAATCCCCTGCCTGCCTTCCCCTCACTTTTAGCTCACATAGTTAGGATAACATACCCTGAGCTCTCCACTCTCAGTTTGTGCAAACCTTTACCTTTCTTTTTTTTTTTTTTGAGGATTGGTGTCCATTGAGATCTATGTATTTTCATAATAATGTAAAACTCTCAATATATGGTAAGCACTTGATTATTTTAAAGTAAGTATATTGATATGTAAGCCTATGCTATAGAGATTATTGTACAGAAATGGGCATATCAATATTTTTATGTTATCTAATTCATTATCATCCATTGTACAAACTGTTTGGGTACAAGAAAGATATTCTGTTACATAGTGATAAGAGGGCAAATGGAATATTTTGTTAAGAGAGGTAAGATATCAATTTAGAATAAACAAATATTCATACTCTGGCTTTCCACCTCAGTTTAATCCTCATCATCTCCTCAAACATGAACATTCTGAAGATTTTAAATGTCAGAGTGTCAGTAACTACATCTTACTCATTTAAGCACATTCAGGATTGCCTAAAAGTGACACTGTAGCATCTCCCTTTCTTGATATCAGGAACCTACAAGACCCCTGATGTCTTCATAGGCTAGTCAACCTTTGAATTTCGTTAGAATCTGTATTGAATAAGACTGACGGTGTTTAGTGCTTGGGAAAGAACAGAAACAGGCATTCTGTTGGCAGAGGCTGCTCGTTTGTTTCCAGCCACCCAGATTAGAAATAACCACACAGAAACTGTATTGATCAAATCACTACTTGGCCTTTTAGCTCTAGCTTCATATTGGCTAGCTCTTACATCTTAAGTTAGCCCATTTATATTATTTTATATTTTACCATGAGGCTGGTAGTTTACCAGCAAGGTTCTGACATATCTGTCTCCTGTGGTGGCTACATAGCTTTCCACTGACTCTGCCTTTTTCCTCCAGCATTCAGTTTAGTTTCCAACCTAGTTCTATTCTACCTTGTCATAGGCCCAAACAGCTTCTTTATTAACCAAGAAAAGCAACAGAAGGACTTCCCATATCACACAATGTTTTCCAGGGCTCTTTGAGCCTGACAGGATGATATGTTTGTAGAGCTATTTAGGTAGCTAAAATGTTCATGTATATAGATGCATATGTATGAATGTATAGATACATACACATTCACACATATCATAAATCAGTTTTGTAGACAAAGAGAGCTTAAAATTTTTGTACACCCTATAGTCAAGGTATATACTTCATATTTCAGGCATTTGAAATAGTGAAATAGTATTTTCAAAATGTATTGCTACTGAAGATTATGCAGCAGGCAAATTGACTTAATAAAGATGAAAACCTGGCACATAGCACATTCACAGTTCCTTCCTGTTTTAAGAGTCCGCTGGAAGTAACAGTATAATGAGAGGCTGGCTGCTCCTCAACCTTCCTCAAGTTCGTTTAAGAACTGTGGCTTAGTGGGGTTTTTTATGTGTAGGTATTTTTCTCTACAATTATCCAAATTTTGGAACTCTGTTAACAAATAATAAAGGCACACTGGGAAACAGATCCCCACCTAAGGCTTCACTTATTATGTTGGCCTCTTTTTCAGAAAATTCCCACATGTGTGTGGTCATGTTTATAGCCTGTGCAATTGCTTACAAACAGAAATGAGATTTTGAGAGTTCATAGTATTGTGTCTAGATCCTGATAATCAAAGTCAGAAAATTGTACTTTGGGCTCCTAGTGACTCAGTGAGTCAATGATGTTTACAAACACCAGCTTGTTTGCAACTTGAACTTAGAGAGGAATGTGTTTACATCAGCTGCCTCTGTGGGTGGAGAAATAAGCAGAGAAAGGGCCTATCAACAAAAGCATTGACACTTCAGGGATTGGAGAAGCCTTGTAAGTCAAATCAGTTCTCATAGTTCATTATGTGATACTGGAAACTGTCCTCCCAAGTTTAAATCAGTAAGAAGACAGAATTCTATTTGATAACCTCTTCTACACCCCTGGATATTTCAAGCATCTCTTGTGTCATTGTTTACTGGTAAACAAAGGTATATTATGCTTGGTGTCTTTGTTACCAGTCTATTGCTAGAGCACTGCTGCTATGTATTCATTATTGGTCTGGGGTCCCTCGGACAAGAGGCTCTTACTGCACTCAATCAAAATGTGGGCAAACCCACTTCTCTGCTGCCACTGCCTTTTCAGTTGGGATAAGATGATATCTATCTCCAGGGAAGAGCATTAGTTATTGCACTATTCCCAAATAGATCTAATGATGGTGGATATCAGCTGGCATTTATAAAAGAGTAGTTTTCTAAATATATTTTGTACTCCAGATCATTTTTCTCTCAGAATAAGCCAAGAAGATATAGACAAAACTGAGGTTCAATGAGGCTGTCTAAAAAGATGGATCATGCATTTGATTAGAAGCAGAATAATTTTAAGAACCTTCCTCCGAAGGTGTATACTAAATGAAAGTGGGTGGCAAGCCCAGGGGCAGTTGGCTAACACAAAATGGACTTTTTTGTGGACCTTTTGATTCATTTTGCTTTAGTGTAGATTTAATTTATTTGTTGTGATTTTTTTGATAGAAAGAGAATGTGATGTTGGTAGAGTAAGGAAGTGGGAAGTACCTGGAAAGTTTTGGGGAAGGAAATGAATTTAGTCAAAATGTATTGAATGAAAACATTTTAAACCAAATACACTGTAAAAAGAAAAAGAATTAAGAACTATATTTGGATCTTCGATGATCTATGCATGAACTTACTTATTACAACAGCTTTAGCTATTTTAATTGTATGAAAATCATTAATTAATGGTTATTTCTTTGACCAGAGCTAAGTTTAAAAGAGGTTCTAGCTGGAAACATTTATCAGTGGTGCAGTGTGTAATCAGTATGAATAAGTATCTAGGATTACTTCTTAGCACCACATAAATACTAAGATATAATGTGACTCTAATAAACTTAAGTACACAGAGATAAACAGATTGATCTAATTTGGGGTAGTATCCACAATATGCAGATCTTTCTATAGTTAAGGGTATATTGATTTGAAACATATCCAAGTAATTGTGCTTTATGTTTTGCTATTATATAATAGAATGATAATTTTTAGGACAAGTACATGATCTCTGAATGTCACATACTTTGAAGGGTTCCTTCTCAGTAAATAAAATTTTCTAATTCTCTAGTAGGAGAATGTTCATCTTTAGGATTTTATTGTTTCAAATAATAATGGTATATTTCTTGGGGATAGAAGTTGTGCAAATGTCTGTGTATACATGTGTATATGTGTGCACATCTTTGTACATACACAACTTGCAAATTTTGCCCCACATCTAACAGAGTGCTGGTTAAACATGAATAGATACATGGGTTTCTAAAAAGTATTTCACAGAGAAGACTATATTTTCCTAATGCACATATCACCTTCCAAAGAAGATACTAGGTCAACTCAGATATTTATTTTATCATCAGACATTTATTTTTCCACACTCAGGAAACATGTTTTCAGGAATTTCCTGCCATCATAAGAACATGAAAAAGCAGCATAAGACCACGTCTGGCTTCTAAGGTGTGGATGTTTGTGTTGGCCAGCTAACAGTAGAAGCTCATGAGGACACTGCATAACATCTTTAAAAATAATTTGTCTCTGCATAAGATTAGATATCTTTACTTAGGAATTCTTAGATATTATAACTAAAAAAAGAAAATTATTTAAAATTTATTTTCTGTAGTCATTGGAATATTTGTTGTCTGTCCTCAACTTACACAGATGTATTTGGTTAATTATATCATTTGATAATGTTCTTTGTTCTTGCTTTTGTCTTTTGAGACTAGGCCTTATGGCCTGAAACTCATTAAGAGACCTTAGTGATGTCCACATTGTGATTTGCCTTATTTGGCCTCCTGAGTACTGAGATTCCGGGGACCACCATGCTCAGTTTTCTCGTGTCTTTGAACATCTTTCAATGATGATGGATATTATATTATCTGTATTTAAATTTAATTATTTTATTTTCTGTGTGTACATGGTGTGTGTGTGTACACAGATGCATGTATGCTTGTGGAGGTTAGAAGCTGATGTTGGATGTCTTTCTCGATCTCCATCTTATTTTTAAAATTTTAAACTTATCCTTTGAAAAATTATACAGTTATAAAATGTGTTTTGATATGATCTAACTCCCACTACCCCTCCCAAATTCCGCTGGGACCAACAAGCTCCATCTGGATTTTATGTCCTGTGTTATGTTGTTATTAGACTCCTGAATCAAATTAATGAAGACATCTACACATCAATATGAAGCCATCCCCCTTGACACAGACGACCAATTAATAGCCACATTCTCAGAGAAATATGACTCTCTCTCTCTCTCTTAGCAGCTGTTAAATGCCAATAAGTCCTCAGCTAGGCATGGAACCTCTGGAGGTCCCCCTACCCCTCCCATCTATGGTGAATTTGAACTGCTTGATCTTGTACAGATCTCATGCAGGCAACCACAGCTGCTGTGAGTTGGTGTACACAACAACCGTGTCTTATCCACAGGACAGCATTTTCTAGTTCTCTTCCCGATTCTCTGTGGTATTCCCTGAGCCTTAGAAGAGAATCAGTAACTGTGAGAATTAAGCTATAGATTCATACTCTCTCTTCAATGTTTATGACAGAGTTTCTTAGTGAATCTGGAGCTCACTCATTTGGCTAATCTCATTGGCCAGTGAGATCCAGGGATCTATCTGTGTGTCTCTCTGTGTCTTTATCTCCCAGGACTGCAATTAAGGGAATAATTTACTACACTTGGCTGCTTGTGGTAGTACTAGAGCTCCAAACTCAGATCAGTGCTGCATTGCAAACACTAGTACTAACTGAGCCCCAGTTCTTCCCCAGTTATTAGAAGTTACTTCCTTCCTCTCTCTCTCCTCTCTCTCTCTCTCTCTCAATGGGTGATTCCCCTCTGTATTCTGTGAATGCCATTGATTAATAAAGAAGCTGTTTTGGGCCTGTGATAGGGTAGAACAGAGCTAGGTGGGGAAAACTAAGCTGAATGCTGGGAGAAAGAAGGCAGAGTCAATGAGAAGCACTGTAGCCTCCACCAGAGACAGATGCTGGAACTTTACTTCGTAAGCCACAGCCTCGTGGTGATACACAGATTACTGGAAATGGGTTAAATTAAGATGTAAGAGTTAGCCAATAAGAAACTATAGTTAATGGGCCAAGCAGTGATTTAATTAATACAGATTCTATGTGGTTATTTCAGGAGTCCAGGCTGCTGGGAAATGAACAAGTGGCCAAGCAGCTGCGTAAAACACTCTCTTTCATCTTTCTTTCGTGTATATGTCTGTCTGACTGTCACCTGCACACATGTTATTTAGTGTGTGTGTGTGTCTGTGTGTGTTTGTGTAGCTGTCTGTCTGCACACACATTGTCACTCCATGCACCAGATGATTCTCTCCTTCAGCCTTGTGAGACCAAGGATTGAATTCTAGTTAGCAGGCTTGGTGGCAAAGCAACTTGACCAGTTGCACCACATTTCTAGCCCTGAATACGTACTTCTAAATAAACAAACATTTTGAAATTTATGGTCACCTTTTGCTATTGAAAACAACATTGCTTTGAATTCCTGATAATTGACTGTGTATGTGTGATCATTGCATTAGAAAAAGTTAGTATTGATTATTCACTTCAATTCCCCAAAAAGTTGAAAGGTCAATGAGCAACTTTTGAAGCATTGCAGGCCTAGCTGGGAAGTCATATTAAGTAGAGGAATATGGGAAATAATACCAGTGATTAAATAACCTCTTAGATAAGTTTCCCCAAAAAATCCCTCAACTTCACAGAGTGAAGTCAGAACTGAAAATAATTTGCTCTAGTTTATGAGGCCTTCCTGTCAGGGTCTTCTTATTCCTCCACATATGTTGGCCTCCTCTCTTCCATTGGACCACAAGTGACTTGACAGTCAGAGAATATTGCTTCCAAATAAAGACAACATATTTTTAAAAATATGACTTCTTAAATCTTGGCTATACTGTGTTTTATTAGGACTCTCAATTAGACTGTTTTCTTTAATCCAAGATTGCTTTATTTTGATAAAGAATGATTTTTGTATTCAGTTGACCTCAGGCTTGCTTCTGTGTTGTGTTTGAATAATTGCTACTGTTTTATTTTATTTTTTAATTTATTTTATTAAAAAAGGAAAACAAATGGTGTAGAGGGTCCTTCTGTATTTGTGTTGCTTTCATTGGTTAATCAATAAAGAAACTGCTTGGCCTGATAGGGCAGAACCTAGGTAGGCGGAGTAGACAGAACTGAATGCTGGTAAGAAGGACAGAATGGCAGCCGCTGTGGATCTCCTGCCTGAGACGGACAGACACTGGTTAGAATCTTGCCAGTAAGCCACAGTCACGTGGCAATACACAAATTAACAGAAATGGGTTAAATTAAGATGTGAAAATTAGCCAATAAAAAGTTAGAGCTAGTGGACCAGGCAGTGTTTGAATGAATACAGTTTCTGTGTGGTTATTTCAAGTGTAAGCTAGCCGGGTGGCCGGGACAAACAAAGGAACTGCTCCTTGTAACAAACAAACTACCTTTTTTTCATTTTACATACCAATACCAGTTCTCACTCCCTCCTCTCCTCCCATTTTCTTCACCTTTTCCCCCACCCCATCCACTCCTCAGAGAGGGTAAAGAGACACATCGCTTTGGGGAAGGTCCAACGCCCTCCCCACTACATCTAGGGTGCACAAGGTATCCATCCAAAGGAGGGATAATAATTATGATCAAAAAGAGAAAATACAAAAATAAGCAGCATGACTTATGCTTCTAAAAAGGACCTTTGTTGCAATAAAGATGAAACAAGTAATTGTCACTTGGTCATATAATATTTGTGCAAACATTATGTATAATACCAAGGGAACTAACATTAATAAATTAGCAAGTAGTTCTTGCCTGTACATTAATAGTCACCTAGTGAAGACTTCTAACCAAAGACTTCTAACTTTGTCCATTTTCAGACACTTGAAAGAGTCCTCACTACCACACTGTTAAGTCAGTCTCTACTTCAGGGCTGTGAAAATCCCAAAAGGGAGGGAGGCTCTTATAGATCCTGAGATAGTCAATAAACACCTGCAAATATATACAACATTATTTAATCCAATATCAATCCAGCTGGTATTATCTACCTTTGTTTTTTGAGAAAAGGAGATGTTGAGATGTTGGCAACCTAGTCCCAGGGTAGAGGCTCAGTTCAATAATTCAAATCCGTGAAAGGAAAGCAGAGCTGTTTCTTGGGGGCATTAATTATACTTTACCAAGCTTTAAAAAATGGAAGAGTTATGTAGACTTCTCTCCTTAATTCAACAATTTTCTGAGAGGTCACTGAGAACGTTGTCTTTCCTACAATATTTTTTGAGGGAAAATACGTTTTAATAAGTAAAATTATTTCTCAAGAGCTTGAGGACTTGACACTGATAGACCAGAGCTGAAGATGCTCATCTCAGCCGGAACCTTTTGCATTAGTTCATATCCTCAGGAGTTTTGGACTGTCAGTGCTGAAGGGTTTGAAATTGGGAAATATATTACTCAAGTTTGCCCATTAAAATATTGGAGGGAAAAAAGTAGCAAAGTTGCAGCTGGCATGACATGCAGTGTGTGACACAGGAAAAATGCGATGAATTTCAGGGATTGTCTGAGCATAGAGTCATGTGGCATGACAAGTAGAGACAATACTGTGTGTGTGTGAGAGAGGGCACAGCAGATTTAACTGGAAGAGAGAAACATCCATGCTTAAATTCCTCCTTCCCCAAACTCAAGGCTATTAATTCTTTGATGCTAAAATGAAATTTTCTCAGAAAGGAATCTTCTGCCATTCTCTGCCAAATAAATAGACACCAAAGAAGAGATATGACATTAAATCCTGTCTTTGTTCAAACCGACCTCCTAAAGGGTGCTATTCACCTAGAATAGAACCTTCCTGCATAAAGTTCAGCAAAGTTCAATGTCAGGTCCTTATAGTTTGCTATTTTGATGATTCATAGTCATTTTACACTGAATAAATAATTCTGACATAGTATCGTATTTCATATCATACATATAAAATGTTAAGATCCAAGTGAATAGAGAAATGATTGACATCAATTATTCTGT
Organism: Ondatra zibethicus; assembly: GCA_004026605.1. Taxonomy (NCBI): domain Eukaryota; kingdom Metazoa; phylum Chordata; class Mammalia; order Rodentia; family Cricetidae; genus Ondatra; species Ondatra zibethicus. Next base: position 92,791 of record PVIU01006840.1, read on the forward strand.
CTGACCCGAATATAAGTTGAATTAATAGCAATAATAATCATAAGTATACATATTAAGCAGTTTTAGTGTGTTTTTTATTCATTCCATTTTTGCCAATCTCATTGTTTTACGAAGAGCAAGCTCAGCTTTCTTCTGTGTGCCAGAAAAGAATGAAGAGCTGCTTCTTGCCTATCTCATGCTGCCCTTTTATCGAGCTGCTTCCAGCCACCACCACCAACCAGCCTATACAACTGAGTGTGTGCTAACTGTTCTTGAATGTTCCCTGAAAGGTCAAACAAAAAGCTGCAGTTCACATTACTCCAGCCCTCTCAGCATGTACAAGGAGTTCCTTTTGCTTTGGTTTCATCTACACTTAAGACACACCTCATCTTTCTAGGATATCTCTGCAAGAATTTATAGAATTTTCTGACAGCTCTACAGAACTTGCATATATCCAATATCATTGTTGTCATAAGAATCAAACTACATGGGGATGCCAGATGACTGTTTCTCACTAAGAACTCTCTTTGTCTGACTGCTGTGGACTGACTTCCATCTTACCTCCAAGCTAGCGGCCACTGAATGGGAAAGGATGTTTCAAAGGCCATGGTGATGCTTCTCAGTGGCACTCACAAAGAGTGTCAACCAAATGATGTGCTATCTAGCTTTGGTCAATATCCTGATTGATATTGTAAGAGGATGAACTTTTGGAAGATCAATTTGGCAGTATGTGGTAAAAAGGTTTAAAATATTCCAACACCCTCCTATTCACAATTCTACTCTTAGCAATTGTAGTCATTTGAATGTCATTGGCCTCCATAAGCTCATAGAGAGTGGCACTATTAGGAGGTGTGACTTTTGGAGTAGGTATGAAATTGTTGGAGGAAGCATGTCACTGTGCAGGTGGGCCTTGAGGTCTCATATACAGAAAAAAACACGACCAGTGTCTCAAACCACTTCCTGTTGCCTGTGGGTCAAAATGTAGGAATCTCTGATCCTTTTCCAACATCATGTCTGCCTGCAAGCCACCATGTCACACCACAATGATAATGGGCTGAACATCTGAAAACGTAAGCCACCCAAATTTTTCCTTTATAAAAGTTGCTGTTGTCATGGTGTTTCTTCACAGCAATAAAAACCCTAACTAAGACAGCAGCAATGAATCACATATTTGTGTGTATAAAAATGAGCCTTTAATTTATAACAGGGGACAATTTTAGTCTTAAAATTTTAAAGCAAAAGGACTGCAGCACTGTGAATATGTGTGTGTGTGTGTGTGTGTGTGTATTCACAATGCAATAGAAGACTGAAATGAAAAATTGAGATCCTATTCAATAATTAAGCATAGTGTTCTCAACAAAGTTCTAAACAAAATTTGGGCAAAAAAAACCACATATTTTTGGAAATAAAATTACAAATTTTATTGACTACTATCCAAATACAAGAACACTACGCAAACTTTAATCTCTGGATAATAAGATTAGAGGTGGTTTATTTGCTTTTTTATTTAGGTTGTGTGTGGTGCATGCTTGCGAGTTCCTGCAAGAGGGTGTATTCACTCTGGATCTGTATTATTTCTGCAATTATTGTTAAAATGTTCACACAAAATGCTGAGATGTCCACATAAAGATGCTCTAAAAAATCCACTATCCAGATATTTTTCATGTCAATTTAGATCACATAAAGACAATATCAAAATGTGCTAGCCTTGCTCCTATAGATAACATCTTCTCTCTTATAATTTGGGATGTGTTTTCTTTTTTTTTCATATTCTTTTATTTTTCCATTCAAAAAATAATAAATAAATAAAATTTTTACATTTCCTTCCCTTCTACCAGTCCTCTCCCGCTCCCCCCCACTCATCCTCCCTCCCCCTGCTTCTTTAAAAGATAGCATGGTGCCCTGCCCTGTGGGAAGTCCAAGATCCTCCCCCCTCCCTCCTGGTCTAGGAAGGTGTGCATCCAAATAGGAGCAATGGACTGGGATGTGTTTTCAAATGAAGTTATATTGTGGAAGTTGTTATTCATTATGATCATCAATGTCATTTTTAACCATTTTCTTTTCGGTTTTTCAAGACAGGGTTTCTCTATGTAGCTCTGGAGCCTGTCTTGTAGAACAAACAGGCTGGCCTTGAACTCAGAAAAATCCATCTGCCTCTGCCTCCTGAGTGCTAGGATTAATGGCATGCACCACCACCACCTGCCTTTTAATACCATTTTACTTATTTATTTATTTACTTTGATTCTTTGAGTCAGGGTTTCTCTGTGTAACCTCCCTGATTGTCTTGGAACTCACTTTGTAGACTAGGCTGGCCTCAAACTCACCGAGATCTGCCTGCCTCTGCCTACGGAGTGCTGAGATTAAGGGAGTGCACCACCACTGCCCAGCTGCCAATGTCATTTTTATATACTCATGTGTGAAGAATTATTTTTGAACTTAAATTGTGCCAATGTATGATATATGCATGTGTGTAAATATCATAGGGAAGCCCGTTAAATATGAACAACTTATGTGCTAATAACATGACAAATAATAAAGAAGCTGTCCAAGTTTGTAATGTTTGCATCTTCTAGGCTATCAGGGGAATTATGCAAAGCCACTTGTGTCTCTCCTTTCTTCAACATACATATGAAATTTAAAATAGATCTCTGTAAATTTGTAAACCCATAGCTAGCATATTTTATTTCTCTTCTTCACTGTGTTGGTTTTGTTTTATTTCTACTATTCATTATTACATATATGCTTTCTACAACAGCACTCATAACTTTTTAACACGACATTCATGATTCAAGTTATAAAACAAGTAATATCCCTAAAAGTTAGTTCTAGAACTTATTATGATATATCTGAAAAGCTTATTAGCAGTGCTTAATCATGTATCCTCTATGGAATAATGAAAATTTAAAGGATAGTGTAAGTTTTGATCAAGCATTTTGGAACCTTATGTATCCCCTTGGACTGAATGTAAAATTCATAGTTTCTCTATTAATTATAATCCTATTAGGTCACTCATTATAATATACATTATTGTCTTTCTGTTCTTCCCCTTTCCTCTTCTGTCTTATACTGCTTTCCAGTACAGAGAACATAAGAAAGCTGTCTTCACAATCTCCATTGTGTTTTGAGGTGGCTATGAATCTGGCACATCTCTCTATAGGAAGATTTAGGGAAGGATATTTTCCTCTTCATAAAGCAAAGATTTTTTTTTCTCATTTAAGTCTTTTGTGCTCACCACAATTTTCTCTTTCTGGTATTGTCTGTGAGAATGATACAAAGCTGAAGAATGAGAAGTTAGCATCCATCAAAGGGTAAATGGAAATGGTGGAAGGAGCCTGGGCTCCTAACAGCATCACTGAGTCTCTGATGTGATGCCAGCAACAAAGCTGTCACAAAGTGTAGAATCATTATTACATCTACAGAATGCATTGTGAGTTGATTAAAAAACTGCCATCATGCTCTATGTTGCTTACCATTATCTAAATGAGCCTAAGAGGCAATATCCTAAATTATTGTAAGAATTGAGTAAAAGAATGTTTGTGCAACTTCTTTATAATTCTACTGATGTCCCGTCACTGGGAGAGGGAGTTCACAGAAGTGAAAAAGGTAGTGAAGTTGAACTCGAACAGATCTGGATCATCTGAGCAGATCTTGTCATAAGAAAATGTGAATAACGTGTGTGCTGGTCATATCATCTATAAGATAATTCATGGAAAACATAGGAAAACTTTTGGCATAAGGGTCAGCTGCCAATGATGGCACTTCCTTTCCTTGGGTCACCTTATGCTGTTCCTTAAACCTTTCAGAGAGTGCTACATTTAAGATCCAGAAGATATTGCAGAATTCATTAGTAAAAGTAGTAAAGATAATTATATTGACATATTAATATAACAGAACTTGTCACTCTTTTAAGGGCATCATTTATCCTGGCTAAGTTAGCCACCACAGAAGTTTATGTGATAGATGGTATCACCTACTTCATTATACACATGTGACAAAGGGAGTGGAGGAAGATCACATTCCCAACACGCTAGGCAACCAGGATTCAAATGCAGTCAGACTGGTTTCAAAACCTATATCCTAGACTTCTCCCTTAAGTTTTATGATGAGACTTATTAGCACAGTACATGGAGATGAAATTCTCTGAATTGAAACTGGCCCCGCTTCCAGGCCAGAATTATTCATAGCAGAGAGAGCGTGCCTACTTTCCACGGCTATCTTTTGAAAAATGCACTCCTGCCATTCCATCCAGGAAATAGAAAGGCATTTCAAGTCACAGCGAGCTGAAATGGCAAAGGCTCCTATTCCTTTGGGCTTCATCACATTAGGCCTTCTTGTGCCTAATGGGATAAAGGCCTTTTTCCCAGCCCTCACTGGGCACAAGCTCAAAACCCAGACTTTCTTATTGGACTTTTAAGTAAAGGGATAAACCACTCCCTAAATAGATAAAGGAGTACTAGAGGGAACTAAAAGAATCCCTGAAATTTGCCTAGATCATTCCTTCTTCCAAGTGCATGCATGCAGTTTCCTTGGTAAGAAAGACTTCTTGGCATTTCAGCCTAGTCTCCTTGGGAAGTAATAATATTTATTAATAATCTTTATTCCTATAAAAATGAAAATTTCTTTATGGAGGTGCCAGTGATATGAGACAAGTTCCCATTAGGATGCTCTGAAAATTCCCCAGAGTAAGCAGACTTCTGAGCTAGGCATAAATCTGTGTAAAGTTATAGGCATAAGAGAAACCGGGGGCTTACTTTAAATGAAGGCTGGGTCTCATTCCCCTGTGTCTTGTCTTCATATACTTCAAAAGCTAGAAACTTAAAGTGTATTATTTCCATACCTTATTGTAGCTCAATTTCTGGATTTAAATTAGACCCTGCCAATTGGATGAATTCCCCTGCCTTTGCAAAGGTGGAAATAGGGAGTGGAGTAACTGTACAACCAGACTGTTCCCACTAGCAAAAAGGATGTGTGTTCCAGGTAAGCCGGAAGACAGAGGTAGTATACCTAGAGCCCATGCTGCTGGATCTGGGATCTCCTTCTTGGAAGGAGTGGCTGTATACATTTTCCTGTACCAATCTGTATTAGAATAAAGATTCAGATAGAGGCAAAGCCAGATAGGTTCCCACTTTTTATGTTGGAATGATTACATCCAAATGTTTGTGTATGCAAGAGAGAAGATATGGTTAAAGACCTTGGACCTTACAATGCCATACACCTCGGCAAGTGGCAAGCAATTTACTAAGAGGCTTAATGGTTAGAAGTTTAAGTAATTTGATAGCTCTGACAGATGTTACTAAGTCTACGAGCTCTTCAAGAAC
>PVIU01006841.1:0-97622 GCA_004026605.1 Ondatra zibethicus
AAGAGGGCGGCAGGAAGGCAATGGACCAGGCTAAGAATTAAGCACACATTATGTGGTTTAGGTTAAGTTCACAGAGCCATGATTACATGTAATAAATACATCATCTATGTGTACATTTTTTGTTTTGTTTTGAGACAGAGTCTCACTATGTAGCTCTAGCTGTCATGGAACTCTCTCTGTAGACCAGGCTGGCCTCAAACTCACGAGATCCACCTGCCTCTGCCTCCTGAGTGCTGGGATTAGCAGTGTGTGCTTGCATACCTGACTTATACAGTTTGATGAGATGATTTCTGGTCTTCCCAGCGGTGGCACTCAGTCACAGGGTCTCCTACCTCCTAAGCAAGGTCTCACTGAGCTACAGCCCAAGACCAGCTTGATGAATGTTTTTTGGTTGTTGTTGTTATGGTTTTTAGATTTCTTTGCTTTAAGGATATGAATGTTTTGCCTACATGTATGTGTACCAGGTGTGTCTCATGGCAGTGGAGTTTAGAAGAAGGCCTTGGATCCTGTGGTGGTTTAAAAGAAAATGGTCCCAAAGGGATTGGCACAATTAGGAGGTGTGGCCTTGTTGGAGGAGGTGTGGCCTTGTTGGAGGAGGTGTGGCCTTGTTGGAGGAGGTGTGGCCTTGTTGGAGGAGGTGTGGCCTTGTTGGAGGAGGTGTGACCTTGTTGGAGGAGGTGTGGCCTTGTTGGAGGAGGTGTGGCCTTGTTGGAGGAGTGGGTCATTGTAGGTGGGTTTTGAGGTCTCCTTTGCTCAAGCTTCACACAGTCTACCTCCTGTTGTCTTCTGCTCAAGATGTAGCCAGCACCACGTCTGCCTGCACACCACTATGTCCCACCATGATGACAATGGACTAAACCTCTCTAACTGTAAGTGAGCTACCTCAATGAAATGTTTTCCTTTTAAGATTTGCTGTGGTCATGGTATCCCTTCACAGCAATAGAAACTCTGACGAAGACACATCCCCTAGACCTGGAATGACAGATGCTTGTGAGTTACCCTGCAGGTGCTGGGAAACTGAACTTGGGGTCTTTGCAAGGGCAGTAAATGCTCTAATTGCTGAGTCTTCTCTCCAGCCCTGGTTTGATGGGTTTTGACAAATGTGTTTGTCTATTTAACCTCTACCACCGGTTAAAGCAGGGCCCTCATTCCAAAACTCTGTTTCTTTTTTTTTATTTTTCCAACCAGTTGGTGCTTGGTCCAAACCTCCCCAATCTCCTTTCTGTCACTATGGATTTGCTGTCTTTAAAATAATTATTTATTACTGCTGTATTATGCGTGTGTGTGTGTGCCACCACATGTGCCAAGGTCCACAAGTGCCACGGCTCCACGTGTGCCACGGCTCCACGTGTGCCACGGCTCCACGTGTGCCATGGCATGTGGAGATCAGAAGACAACTATGTGGAGTGAGGTTTCTCCTTCCACCTGTAAGTGGGTTCTGGAGAAGGGACTCCTCTCACCAGGCTTACACATGGTTGGTGTAAGCTGAGCCATCTCGCAGCCTCCAGATTCACATTTCTATTTTTTCTTTCTTTTTTTTCTGTTTTTTGAATTTTTGAGACAGGGTTCCTCTGTGTAATAACCCTAGCTGTCCTGGAACTAGCTCTTGTAGACCAGGCTGGCCTCAAACTCACAGAGATCTGCCTGTCTCTGTCTCCTGAGTGCTGGGACTAAAGATGTGCACCACCACTGCTTTGCTTATATTTCTAAAATTTTAGATAAATGGAACACCCAGTATATTCTTGAGCCTCTTTTTCTCTATGAGAGTGTGCGTACATGTGTGTATGTGTGGTGTGTATGTGTGGTATATGTATGTGTATGTGTGTGTGTGTGGTGTGTGTATGTATGTATATGTGTGGTATGTGTGTGGTGTATGTGTATATGTGTGGTGTATGTGTGTGTGGTATGTGTATGTGTGTATAGTATATGTATGTGTATCTGTGGTATATGTATATGTGTGGTGTGTGTGTTTGTATGTGTGTGTGTGTTTGTATGTGTGTGGTGTGTATGTATGTGTGGTGTGTGTGTATATATGTGTGTGTGGCTACATTTACCTATGCAGGCATGTGTGGAAGCCAAGATTGAGATTGACATGCCTTTTTCAATTACTTCTCCATCTTCATTTTAACTATTTATTTTTATTTTATGTGTATGAATATTTTGCCTGCATGTCTGTCTGTGCACCACTTCTGTGCCTGTGGAGGCCGGATGAGGGCATCAAGTTCCTGGACGTGGGTTTACAGACGACGGAAAGCTGCTGTGTGGGTGCTGGGAGCTGAGCTCAGGTCCTCTGCAAGCGCAGCACCTACTCGTAATTGCTCGGCCATCTCCCTGGCAACCCACCTTATTTTTTGTGACCAGGTGTCTAACTAAACATGTCAGCTAGATTGGTTGGCCAGCAAGCCCCATGGATCCTCATGTCTCTGTTCTCAGCCCTAGGGTTTACTCATTGAGCCATCTCCAGCCCCTCTTTCTCTTTTTCATTTTTCTATTTCTTTTCTTTTCTTTCTTTTTTTTTTTTTTGAGACAGCTCAGGGTGTCCTTGAACTTGCAACTATCTGCCTGCTTCAGCCCCCTGGTCACTGGGATCGCAGGCATGCACCATCACAGCCAGCAGCGGTTTGTTTTTCATTTTTGTTGCTATTGCTGCTGCTGCATTGACTTCCACTGAATGGCCAGACCACAAGTCGTTTTCACAACTCCCCACCGATGGACATCATGGTGGTCTGTCACTTGGGTCTGTTAGGAAGGAGTCCCCCAGAACAATCTTACACAAGCTGCTTTTTTTTTTCTGGACACCTTTTTTTTTTTTTTTTTTTTGGTGAGGAGAGAACAAATTGCTGAGTGTACTTGCATGCGTATGGTGTGTGTATGTATGTGTGTGCAAGTGCACGTGTACCTGTGTGTGCATGTGTGTATGTGTGCATATGGAATACGCCTATGTTGTGTGGAATGTGTGTAGGTGTGTTTGTTGTGTATAGTGTGTATCGTATGTATGCATGTGTGTACGTGAGTGCATGTGTGTGTCTGCACTTCATTTCTGAAGAGACCGCCAGAGCGTGTTCCAGAGTGCCTGTGTGTCCCCACTAGTAGAGCAGGAGTGTTCCGGCGTTGTCACATCTGGGCCAGCCTCTCTCCAGTACTGTTGCTCTTTTTTTTATTTTTTTACTCCGGTGAGGTATTGCTAGTTCTTCCAAAAATAACTGTGGGTCAAGTGTGCACCCTGAAGGCTCACACACTGGATGCTGGGTTCCTGGTGTGTCAGGGTTTAGGCCCTGGGATCTTTAAGAGGTGGATTTAGGGGAAGGTAATTAGCAGTGCCTCAGAGGGACCGGTGAAGGTCTGACAGAGGGTGTCAGCTCCCTCAGGATAGGGCTGCTATAAAGCGTGGCCATCACTGTCATCCTGTGTGGCCTTGTGCACGTAACCAGCAGGCTTGCTGTCCCTCCACCACAGATGGTGTAGATTGGGGCAGGGTGGCGCACCAGGCCAATGGTACCATGTTCTCTGACTTCAAAACTGTTCTAGTCTTTCTTTTTTTTTCTGTTCAAAGTGCTCCAGTCAGGGCTGGGGAGATGGTATGTTCAGTGCTTGATGCCAAGCATGAGGACCTGGGTTCGATTCCGAGCACTTGGGCATGGTGGTGGACGTGAGTATGTGCAGTGCTGGAGAGGTAGGCCAACCAGCCTTGCCTAACATAGAGAGCCAGGTCTCAGTAAAAGCCTGCCTCCAAAACCAAGGTGGCTGGCGTGTGACAGGGAATGGCACCTGAGGCTGCCCTCTAGCCCACACCTCCAGGCACACACGCTTACCCACAAGGTGCTAGCCTTGAGTGTTTCATCGCAGCAACACGGAATGAACTAAATGGGTGTGTAGCAATCTTTCACTAAGATGCACATTGCCCACCCCTCCCTGAGGCCATTCTCTGTTCCTCTCCGCTCACCAGCTGAGTTCCTAGAATTCAGATTTGTTTTGCTTTTGTTTGTTGCGTCAAGTCAAGGTCTTGTTAGGTAGCCCAGATTGGCCTGAAATTATACTTTTATTTATTTATTTATTTTTGGGTTTTTCAAGACAGGGCTTCTCTGTGTAGCTTTGGAGCCTTTCTCTATAGACCAGGCTGGCCTGGAACTCACAGAGATCCACCAGCCTCTCCCTCCCGAGTCCTGGAATTAAAGGCGTGCGCCACCACCACTCAACTGGAATTAATTATACTTCTTATCAAGCTACTCTGTCAGTCCTGTGGGAACATCAGTTTCAGTAACAAAATCATCCTTTTTCAAAAATGCAGACAAGTGCCTAATAGTACTCAATATCTACTGACACACGTGTGTTCGTGTGCATGCAGCGCATTGACCTTGAGGGTCCTGCCCATTAATGGCAGACGTGGCATCAAAATAGAAATATTCAAGACAAGACCTATTTCTATTGGGTGTTGCTATCTCATGCTGCTAAAAGCACACAGAATAAGAAAGAAAGGGAAAGTCATCACAGGCTCACCAAAAGACCAAAGTTAAAAATTACACTGAGCAGTGGTGGTACACACTTTCAATACCAGCACTTGTGAGACAGAGGCAGGCAGATCTCTGTGAGTTCGAAGTCAGCCTGGTCTACAAAGTGAGTTCCAGGACAGTCAAGACTACACAGAGAAACCTTGTCAAAAAAAAAAAAAAGCAGAAAACAAAACAATTAAAACTCAGGGCTGGGGAGATGGCCCAGTAGCTAAGAGCACTGGCTGCTCTTCTGGAGGACCAGGGTTTGGCTCTAGCACCCAAATGGGGGCTCACAGTCACCTGTAACTCCAATTCCAGGGGATCTGACACCCCCTTCTAGTCTCCAAGGGCCCTGCGTCCATGTGGGCACATAGAAACCTGCAGGCACACACTTAAAATAAAAATAAACCTTAAAAAACAAAAACTCAATATGATGGTGCATGCCTACAATTCCAGCTCCCAGGAGGCTGAGGGGAAAGGACCAGGGGATCTGAGTTCCAGGCCAGCCTGGGCTACATAGTAAGACCCTGTATCTCAATGTACACACACGGCAAGCCTGGGCTACATAGTAAGACCCTGTATCTCAATGTACACACACATTGTTTTAGTTTAATTCCTTTTTCTTTTCTTTCTTTTTGTAAAAGAAAAATCATGGTCTCTCCATGTAATGCCTGCTGTCTTGAAACTCACTCTGTAGCCCTCCCACATCAATCATTAATCAAGAAAATGCTCCATGGGGGTCAGGTAGAGGAGTGGAAACTGGGGTGCAGGGAGCAGAAAATGTAAAATAACATCAGTAGGACAAACTTTCCTATCTGTCCAGTGAAGTCCAGAGGATTCTACAGTTATCAGAAACCCAGATTCCTTCTGTCTTTGTCATGCTGTCTTCAACAGGGAATTTGACCTATTGATCCAGCATGGCACTGGGCTCCTGCCATCGCATCTGCATTTATCCAGCAGAAAGATGATTGGGGGCGGGGGAGCTCCCCCTTTTTTTTTTCCTTGTTTGTTTTTTTTCGAGACAGGGTTTCTCTATAGCTTTGGAGTCTGTCTTGGAACTAGCTCTGTAGACCAGGCTGGCCTTGAACTCACAGAGATTCGCTTGTCTTTGCCTCCTGAGGTGGGATGGCCGTACCCTGACCATGCAGACATTGCCAGCCTTAGGTAGAAAAGGGCTATCTCTTTCGGATAAGAGTAGGATGTATGGTTTATGTTTCTGTTTTTATGAGTCAGTTTAAATGTCTTTTCAAGTGTATTAATGATTTATTGATTGATGTTTTTGATGACTGATGATTTTTGGGTGCATGTCAGATGTGTATATATGCACTCGAGTGTGTGTGTCTGTGTGTGTATGTGTGTGTTTGTGTGCTTTCAGTTGGGAATTCTTCCCCCTCAGAGACTCCCCTCCTGTTTTTTTGAGATAGGGTCTCTCACTGGCCTGGGATTCACTAAGCGGGCGAGGCTGACTGGGACAGTAAGCCCCAGATCTGCTGGTCTCTGTAGGTTCAGCACTGAGATTATAATTGCATGCCTCCATGCCTTGCTCTTTTAAGTGTGAGCTCTGGGCATTGAATTCAAGTCCTCGTGCTTTCGTGGCAAACATTTACCAACTGAACCATCTCTAGCCATAGTCTGGATTTTTTTTTTTTTTTGTGGGAGGGACGTATAAGAAATCAAGTAGGGTGAGGGCCCGAGTTTAGAGCCGGGCATTCACACTGGATAGCTCCTGTCTGTGACCCCAGTTCTGGCGATCCAACACCTCTGTTTTTTATGGGCACTTGCTCTCAAGTACACACATCCATACACATGTACATATGATTCAAAATAAAAATGGGTGGTGACACACGCCTTTAATCCCAGCTCTTGGGAGGCAGAGGCAGGGGGATCTCTGTGAGTTTGAAGCCAGCCTGGTCTACAGAGTGAGTTCCAGGACAGCCAGGGGTACACAGAGAAACTCTGTGTCCCTCCACCCCTGCCAAATAAAGTAAATCAATTCTTTGGGTTGTAAAGATGGCTCAGAGGTTAAAAGCATGTTCTGCTTTTGCAGAGGACCCGAGTTCAGTTCCCAGAAGTAAGATAAGAATCTGGCTTTCTTCACCTCACACCCCCAGAAAGCAAATCAGCTGTCACAACATTACCTACTACATGCACATCTGGTTTTGACATTGTTCTGAAATGTGTATAGGCAGGTTAGGGCTATGTCTATATTGTATATTACTTAATAAAACTGTAGTTATTATTATTTTATTATTATTGAGACAGTGTCTCACTGTATAGCCCTGGCAGGCCTGGAACTCACTGTGTGGACCAGGCTGGCCTTGAACTCACACAGATCCACCTACCCTATGTCCAGAGTGCTGGGATTAAAGGTGTGTGTCACCATACCTGGCAAAATCTAGATATAATATTTTAACGATTTATTTATCTTTATGTGTATGGTGTTTTGCCTGCATGTACATTTGTGTGCCATAGCATGAAATAGCTGAGGACAACAGAAGGGGGATTGGAACCCCTGGAATTGTAGTTAGGGACAGTTAGGAGCTGCCATGTGGGTGCTGGGAACCAAACCTGGGTCTTCTGGAAGAACAGCCAGTGCTCTTAACCTCTGAGCCATCTCTCCATCACCAAAATAGAGATTTTTTTTTTAAATGTCATTCTAACCTGTGTTGGTGATGATGGCCCTGAAGTATGCCTTAACTCCTGTTGGTACCGCATGGCTCTTTTTCGGAGTTTTCCTCCACGTCTGTACACTCATGCTTCCAGAATGAATGGCAGCTGTAACCTCATCACTACTGCTATGGGAATTGCAATAATCTACGAAAACAAGACTCATGAATGGTGTGCAATGTTGTTGTGTGGCTTTTCCTGTGGAGATATGAACAGTCGCCTCTTCATCCCGGGTAGGGCACTGACAACAGATCTCTCTGCCTGCTGCCTGTGGATTGGGGGCGAAGCTCTTGGCTACCGCTCCAGGACCATGCCTTTCTGCTTCCTGCCATGATCATGGACTAATTCTCTGAAACTGTAAGCAAACCCCCAATTAAATGCTTTCTTTTTTTATTTTCCTTTTTTTCCCCTTTTGGTCTGTGTAACAGCTCTAGGTGTCCTCAAATTCAATTCATAGACCAGGTTGGAGCCAGCTCAGAGATCCATCTTCCTCTGCCTCAGAGCAAGATAAACCCTCCCTCCCTCGCTCAGGTTGCCTCTTGTTAGGTCGTGGGTCACAGTCGAAGAAACCTAGCTAGTTACCATGCCACCCTCCAGTGGAGGTGACTTGGATGCCCTCGAACGACTTGCTTCTTCAGCCTTAAACGTCTGCAGAGGATGACTAAGGTCACAGGAGGACTTTTTTGATCTGGGCCCTGGTTTGGATGTGGAGGCTTCGGGCTTCAGGCTTAACCTGGTACTGGAATATTAGGCCTTGGGGCAATGGCCTACGGTGTCAGGAAGAGACAGGTTGAACTGTACTAGGTTACTGGATGCTCAGAAGAGACTGATGTCTGGGTCCTTGCCACGCTCATTCCTTTCCCTTGAACCCCGTCTTTCTTTAACCAAGCTGGAGCTGCTAGAATTGGTGCTTTGTTAATTGGAGGCCCGATTCCTAAAGAGTTAAGCGGTCTTTAGGAAGTTTTACATATGTGTGAACCATCCCCATAATCACCTTAGTAACATTCAAAGAATATTTTATTTGCACAGTGTATGTGTGTATCACTGGGGACTGAACCCAGGCCTCTGTGCACTTGAGGCAGGACCCCCACCGCTGTCCCATCGCCCCAGCCCCTCCTCAAGGATTCAGGTCTTCAATTTCTTTCAATGATGTAAATATTCACGGTGTGAGCTTTAGGCTTCTTTTGTTGAGGGCAACCTGAAGTATGCTATTCTGGGATTTGGCTAAGTGGTAGAAGAGCAGCGAGGACCAGGCCTTGACTTCAATGAACTACAAAAACAAAACACAATTTATTTATTTTAATGCATCATAAATGAGAGTTTTTTACATTCTGGATTTCATTTGGATTATTCAGTGCAGGCATACAGAGGTACAACTACTGTCTGTTACTGAGTGTGTAGCCTAAAGCCTCGCTAAGTTTGCTAGCTCTGAGTTTTGATGCACAGAATATCATATACCTGGGAAAAGACATTCTATCTTTCACTCCTTTCTTCCCCCTTCCTCCTTTCCTTCCGTTCTTTTGGAAACAGGGTCTCTAGCTCAGACTGGCTTTAAACATACTGCATATCCAAGGATGACCTCAAATTGCTGGTCCCCGACTCTACTCCTTAAGTGCTGGGATGACAGATGACAGATAAGTGCCACCACATCCTTATTTTGTCTGTCTGTTTTCAAGACAGGGTTTCTCTGTAGCTTTGGAGCCTGTCCTGGAACTAGCTCTTGTAGACCAGGCTGGCCTTGAACTCACAGAGATCTGCCTGCCCCTGCCTCCCGAATGCTGGGATTAAGGCATTCACCACCACTGCCTGGCGCCACCACATCCTATTATTCAGTGCTGCAGATCAAACTCAGGACTTTGTGCATGGCAGATGGCAATCTGCCATATGCCCCACACCATCACAGCCCGGGGAGTGGATGAAGTCCTGAGCGAATGTGCATTCATGCCATGAGCGTATCCATGTAAAGGACCGCAGTGCCTCAGGCCCATGGGAATGGCAGTCTTCCCGTGGTTGAAGTCCAGATGTTGACAGTTGTGCGGGAAGTGTCAAGCATAGCCTTCTCTTCCCACTGACTGCTCCTCTGCAGAGAGCCCTACTGACTCCGAGCTGGCACGCATCCCATTCAGCTGTATGTAGTAAACCCCTCCTTGAGAGCCGCGTGTAATAAACACGAGTTTCATCAGGCAGTGGTGGCTTACGCCTTTAATCCCAGCACTCGGGAGGCAGAGGCAGGCGAATCTTTGTGAGTTCGAGACCAGCCTGGTCTATAAGAGCTAGTTCCAGGACAGGCTCCAAAGCTACAGAGAAACCCTGTCTCGAAAAACCAAAAACCAAAAAAAAAAAAAAACCCCAAAAAAACCCAAAAACCCCACACGAGTTTCTAGGCTGGTGTCGCAGCGCCATCCCAGCACATGGCCCACCCGACCCCAGCTTTTCTGCATATGTGTCATTGGTTTTCATCTTCACTCCAGCCAGGGCAGTACCAAAGCTGGCAGATCCGGACACCAGCCCAGGTTATTTTTTTTCTTTTTTTTTTCTTTTTTTTATTTTTTTGAGACAGGGTTTCTCTGTGTAACAGCTCTGGCTGTCTTGGAACTAGTTCCGTAGACCAGGCTGGCCTCGAACTTAGAGATCCATCTGCCTCTGCCTCCCGAGTGCTGAGATTAAAGGCATGCGCCACCACTGCCCGGCCTCTTTTACTTTTTAAATCCATATCCTTCTTTATGTATGTCTTGTTTAACTGTCCTGACTAGTACACTTAGTCCAACATTAAACACACATGGCCAGCCAGACATGATGATGTGCCCCTCGAGACAGAGGCAAGAGGATCAGGAATTTAAGTTCATCTCCAGCTACACAGCAATTTGAGGCCAGCCTGGCTTTCATGAACACCTGTCTCAAAAACAAACACAAAATAAAAGTTAAAAGTGACCTGAGTGGACATCCTTGTCCTGTGCTTGTTCACTAGGCAAGCACCCGGTCTTTCATTATTATGATGTTAGTTATGGGTTTCCATAAATGCCTTTGGGTGTAGGGTGAGGCCTGATTTTATAAATAAAGTTTTATACAAACACAGCCATGAGATTCATTTACATATAGCAATGGCTGTAATGGCAATTGAGTCAGTGTGACAAATAATATGGTTTCTAAGCTTAAAATATTTCTCTTTGGCCCTTTAAGAAGAAGTCCACTGGAGTGGTTTTCAGTTTTAGGCTAGTTTGTTAGGAAGCGATATATAATGAAAATGACTCTTAGATTGAGGATGTCAAAGCTGTGTCATTTAATAAAAGGGAACTCCCAGAGGCTGGAGAGGTGGCTTTGCAGGTGAGGTGCTGTCTACCCTGACTAGCAGAGTTCGATTCCTGGGGTCCACACGGTAGAAGGAGAGAACTCCCTAAAGTTGTCTCTGACTGCCATGTGCATGCCATGGCACACGTGCATATGCACATGCATGCACACACAAACACGCTGCAACAACAACAAAGATCATGGGGCTGGAGAGAGGTCTGAGCAGCTGATAGCATGACCTGATCATCCAGTGGATCTGAACTCCTGCACCTGTGACTCTGCCCCAGCGGATCCAGGGGTCTCTTCTGGGCTCTTGGAGCACCCGTCCTCATGTGCCCTCTCCCCTACAGACACATACATATAAATAAAAAATTAAAAATCTTTAAAAAGCAAGTTAAAAAGCGGTGCTGGAGTCAGGGCTCAGGGGTTGCAGAGGACCGGCATCCACGTGGCAGTGGCTCACTACTGTAAATAGTTTTAGTTCTACAGGAACCCATGCCCTCTTCTGCCTTTTTGTGGGCACTAAGCATGCACGTGGTACACAGGCATACATACATGCAAGCAAAACACTTACATATATAAATCAAGGCTAAAGAACCTTTCAAAAATGAGAGAGAATTATAAGCTCTGGTCTAGCCTGTCCTGACCACTGTACTCTTGTTCCCACCAAAAAAAGTCCCATAAAACTGGAACGAGAATTTGTGAGCTGAAACAGAGAAAGGAGATGGAAAACACCGAAGAATGGGATGGATGGGATCAGCCCGTGCTTAGACTGGAGTCCCAGACAACACCTACAGATATTATGATTGAGATCTGTTCAATATGGGTGACAAACCATTCGAAAGGACAGCCACACAATGGTAGAGACCCACTTCACTGTGTTTTCCAAGCAGGCTCTCCTCCATGTCCACAGCCGCCTCAGAAAAGGTTCTCACAAGGGCTGGGGCTCTGTGGTGGGAGCACAAGGGCTTTGGATGAGCTGAGTGTGAACATGGCCTCTGCCCACTTCCTAGCCAGGCCACATGGAGAGGTTCTAATCTGTAGCGTGTACCCCTCCCCCCTGCCCCATTACATTTATTTCTTTGTGTGTGTGTGAAGTGGGGGAGGTGATGTGTGTGCCACACGGTGAGTTTGTAGAGGTCAGAGGCCAACTTGTAAGAGTTCTTTTTCTTCTTCCATTATGTGAAACCCAGGGATCAAATTCAGGTCTCCAGGCTTAGCCACAAGGCCCTTTACCCACTGAGCCCTCCGTTGCAGCTCTCTCAATGAGTAAGAGAAAAGAAATGGATGCCACATGACAACAGCGAGCATCAAGTTACCCATGCTGTGGGAACAAACCTGTGGACACCGAGTGCTTTAAGACCGAGATGTGGTTTGAATTCTATCACAGGCACAAAGGGCTATAGCACCAGCTGTGCAATTTGCAGAAATCGGTGCAAAAAGAACACACAGGGCCCCTTGTTGAAAAATGACTATGTCAAGATGACCACAGCAGTACTTTAAACGGAGCACTGGGAACTTTCTTAGTGCGTGTCACTAAAAAAGATGTCACACCCATGAAGCCAGCCTTGGTGACAAGACCTGCAAAGAACGGCTCCATGAGTCAGGATAGGGCTTCTCCTGCCACATCCAGGGCATTGGTGCTTAGGGAAAACGCCGAGGAGGTTGAGTTCGGTGCGGAGTGGTTTTTCTGGGGGAGTGGGTGGGGCCAGCCAGGCTGCCATCGGAACTGAAGAACTGACTGTTCCCCACAGACTCTGGCCTAGAAGAAGAAGAAGAAAAAAAAAAGCCTGCAGCTGTATCTACAGCCCCTGTTGTTTGCTGTGGTATGTTACAACACAGCCTGGCAGCCTCCCGGGCTTTTCTTCCTCCTGGAAGAGTCTCCTCTCAGAACACGTGACAAGCCGACACAACCCTGCAGACTGGCCCACACTGCCCCTCGCTGTTCACTCAGCTCCTAAGCAGTTCTTGGTCTGCTGGTCTGCATGCTTTGTTAACTCCGGGCTGTCCCGTCCCACCTTCTGGCCGAGTCCGTTCCTTATCCCCAGGTCTGGCAAAAGCCTTTCTCCATCTCGGAAGAGTGGGTTCTATGAGACCTCTTCAATGAAGCCCCTCCCCTGCCTCTCACAGGGGCACGGATTCTCTTCCCTGGGGAGAGCGCCCCACTCTTCTATGTAGACAAGCACCACGAGGCCTGGAGCATTACTCAAGTGTGGATGTCCCTGTCTGCTAACGCGGAACCTTTGCGGGCTGGCACGGTGCCTTCTCACCTCCATGTGCCCTCCTCCACACAGGGCACACTTCTTGCTCTCTGTAGGCAGAGTAGATACAGAACCAGCTGGCATTAGTGAGCAGTGCTATCCACATCACGCTGATGAATTCACATAAACAGCCTATGGACCTCCCTGGAGGCTGGTCCGGGGGAAGTTTCCAATTATTGGGAAAAGTCAAGTGACTAAGACAGGACCCCTGCCCAAGAGGAGCTTCCTAGGTCAGTTTTGTCTTTTCTGCAGCGGTCTCTGAAGACAGGAAAGGATTACCATGCTATCACCCAGCACAGAGACAAACAATATCTCCCAAAATTCTAAGTATGACAACGCAAAAGAAACAAAAATAACTACCTAAAATAAAAGCAAACGCGAAGCCAGAAACCACGGATTTTCACGTGTCTACGAGACATTTCCATAGGCAGTTAGAGAGAGAGAGAAAACTCACTGGCTGCTCTCCCAGAGAATCTGGGTGCCACCCGCAGCACCCACATGGCAGCTCACAACTCCAGTCCCAGGAGACCCGACGCCCTCTTCTGGCCTCTGTTGGGCACTGCACGCACAGAGTGCACAGCTATACATCCAGACACTCCAACACATTCATTTAAAAAAATCTAAAAAAGGAACAGTTCGCGCTCAAGTCCCCAGGTGCAGCTCCTGCATGTCCACGAGAGTCACCCAGGGTTAGCCACGTGGTTGGGGTAGGGGAGCCCACCCTTAGGGCTCCTTCCTGTCCCCTTCACCTGGGCGATGGGCGACTGTGCTGGAGAGGGCAGAGACCCCCGAGGGAGAGCGTGGAACTAGGTGCTAACCTGGGGGCTTCCCAGTCTCTAAGGAGCATCCTGGAGTCCATGAGGTTGCTTCCAGGGGTCAGCATGGCCTGACCCCTCCGGCCTCGTGAAGGGCGGGCTTAGCAGGAGTGAGTCTGGAGGGCAAAGACGACGCCAAGAGGTGTCAGTCAGCTTCCTCCATCCCTCCTCTCCGGCCCCCACAAAGGGCAAGGGCCAGACACGTGGGCTGCGGCGGAGAGGCGGGGGAGGCAGCCGAAGGGGCGGAGCCTCATTTGCATAGACTGTGCGCGGCCACCAATGGGGACAGGCGGAGCCACAGCCCGCGCGCCTTTTGGGGGCGGATTGACAGCCCCTCGGGCCTATGGGAGGTGGGTCCTGCGGCCGGTGGGGGCGGGACGACGGCGGGCGCTGCCCGGCGCACTAGCCGGCTCGCGGGCGCTGCCAGTCTCGGGCGGCAGTGTCCGGCGCGCGGCTGAGCGACTGGAGCGGACGGGCGGGCGGCCTGCTGGGCGGGCTGAGAGGCTGAGCGGCGGCGCGCGCCGCGGAGAGACGCGGAGCCCGAGACGCGGCGGCGGCGGCGGCGGCGGCGACAGGTACGGGCGCCATGGCCGCGGGGATGGAGCGCGCGCGCGCGCGGTGGACCCGGGAGTCAGCCCAGCGCTGGCGGTCCCGCCTCCGCCATCCCTCACGCGGCTTTCCCCGGGGCGGCGTGGACGGGGCGTGCGGCAGACGGGGGCCACGCGTGGGAGGCGGAGCGGCCGCGCCTCCGGTCAGCGATCGCTCAGCGCGGCGCTGGCTTGCCCGCCCGACCGCGAGCGGCTTTTGTTTCCCGCGCAGCCTGTGCACAGGTCCGAGGAGCCCCGTGTCGCCACGCCACGCCACGCCGCCCGGCGGGAGCGGAGGAAACTTGGCCTTCCGGAGCCCCGCGCGCGCGCGCGAATAACGGAGCGCCCCTCCGCGTCCGCCGGGCCGTGCAATGGGCGTGCCGCCCGGGCGCCGCCCTCACCTGCCGTTCCCGGTCCGGCTCGCTGCCGGCTGGCAGGTGACCCGCGGGCTCGGAAGTGGACGCAGGAGGGAAAGCCAATTAAAAGTTGCTTTAGGGGCCTCTGAGGTGGCTGAGCGGGGACAGGCGCTTGTTGCCAAATCTGACGACCGGAGTTCGATCCCCGGAACCGACTCCCGAGAGTTGTCTCTGACCTGCACGTGTACACACGCTCACGCTCACACTCACTCACTCTCTCTAAATATGTAAGTTGTTTTTGGCGCCTCCATTCCCTTCAGCCCTGGGGCATCACACTACTGTCCCGGCGGTAGCCGGTGACTCGGAACCCAGCCTTTGATTCGCGCGCGCGTATGAAGCTAAGGGAGCACACGGCATTTTGATCATCTTCATCATCCTTTTCGCTGTGGGTGAGCCAGGTGGAGCGCCTGCGCCTCGGGTTTTGAATAATGGGCTTCTGCGGCGGTGGCGAAAGCTTTGGAAGGTACAGGTCGTAAGCAGAGCGTGCAGGGCGCTCGGGACAGTGTGTTCCGCGCTTGGCCGCCTTTCAGTCAATTCTGCAGGCTGCAGTTGGGAGCTGGTGGTTTGGGGATTTTTTTTCCCCCAGCGGACTGAGACTGAGCGTTGAATGGGCACTTTCTTTGCGTTTCCTAGGGGTAGGAGAGAGTTTTTCATTGTCTTTCCATTTTCTTAGGGTAGAGGACAAGGGAAAAGTTAAGGTGAATTTGGGTTAAGAATTTTGTCCTTTCCTTCCCGCTTCTTGCTGTTAGTGTTTGTTGTTATTATTACTATAGAATTATAGTAGCTCCTCCTTGTTGTCTGAATCAATTCAGGATGTAACTTGAAAACTATCTTATCCTGGTGGGACATTCTTATTCTGTTGTACTTTCACTTAACCGTTTTCTGGTAGCTTCTCTCCCAGCTGTCCGGTATGTGCCGAACAGGCTTCTAAGAGCTTTCACTTTGCGGATCCTACAGAAATGGCATATTTTAGCTATTTTTAAATGGGAAGGTTAATAACATTCATTATTTGTTAGAAACACGTGGTTTAGTTTTCTCCCTTTCTCTCTAATGTGTCCTGTGTGGAACTGCGTTGGGTATAATCTGTACTTAGAGGTGTTGAACTTCAGAGTAGTTAGTCTTTACTTAATTACACTAATTAATTGAGTGGCCATTTTATTCATCTAGCTAATTTGAGTTAGCTATTAGTTGGGACCACTCGAGGTTATTTTAAATTAATGTAGGAATATTACTTTTAAATTTTTTTAAAACAGCAAGTTTATACATTAATGAGGTTTTTGTCATTCCAACATTTTTTAAAAATATGCTTCTCAATATTTACTTTTCAGTTATGTGACATTGAGTGGATTTATTTTAATTCTCTTTCAAAATTTCATGTATGTATTTGTTTATTTATCTGTTGTCAGTGTTTGTGCGACTACGCTGGCACAGGTGTGGCTGTCAGAGGACGACTTCTGAGTTGTTTCTCTCCTTCCACCATGTGGGTCCTGGACTTCAAATTCAGGTGGTCCAGCTTAATGGCAAGTGTCTTTACCTCCTCAGCAACCTCACCAGCCTAAGACATAATTTAATTCACTTCAGCATGAAAAACCTACGGTTTTGGATTAGGCAAGTCGGTTGATTTTGAAATTCTTCCTTGTTCTTGGATTGGGAAAGAAAGTGTATTCTGTGTTGTTAGTTCCTAAGGCATTTCAGTTTAGAGTGGACTAGCATACCCCGCGGTGCGGAGAGGTTCAGTCTGGCTAAAGTTCCTGATAGTTCCTGAAGGCAGATTAAGTGGCTCTTAGCCTTGTAGAATGGGCTGCTTTAAAAAGGGGGTTTCTTTGTTTTAGATGATTTAATTCCACTTTGGTGTTTCACTACATGAAGTTGGAGGGTTTATAAGCCTGTGTCTTATGATGCTGCTTAAATGTACCAACTACCATAAGTCACATTACTTAAATTTTTTAAAAATTTATTTATGCTTGTGGGTCTTTTATCTGCATGTCAGTATGCTATTTGCATGCTTGGCTCTGGCAGCATCAGAGGCCAGGAGAGGGCTCTGAAGGTCAGGAGCTGAAGTGTGGGTGCCCTGGAAGGGCAGCCGGGACCTTTAATTGCTGAGCCTCTCCCCAGCCCTTCATGGCTTATTTCATCTAATTACACAAAAGCATGGCTGGCGTGTGTTTGAACTAGAAAAGTGCTTTTTAATGCCCATTTTAAAATCCAGTTTTCAGGTATTTTAATTACTGATTTTTGTTTACTTTGTCTTATTTGTGGTAGACCAGATCATAGAATTATCAACCACATTTCACTTTCAAAATTAATGCACAAGTTGTTTCTCACATCTAGACACACACACAAAATTATGGCTGTTTATTAGGCGGTTGCCTTCAAGTGTAGCTCCTTTTGAGTCTGGATGTTGCTGGTAAGTTTCTTTCCTCCTTCTTCCCTCACCTCCCTTCTTACCTCTTTTTTTCTCTCCTAGGCTTGAACCCACTCCTTTGTGCATACCAGGCAAATGCTGTACCCTTAAGTGAATACTATAACTGACATTAAGAACATGCTCTAAACGCCTATAACATTTTCATGATTTCCAAAGAAGACTCTGTTGTGCATATTTTGACGCTCTTAAGTCTGTACTTTACACACACTGAGCAATTATCTTCATTTTGTAATGCTCGAGCTTTTCAGTTTAACCAATAAGTAACTAGATTTTTCCCGTTATTTTATATTTCTGAAATTCTCTGCAGTATATTTTAATGCTTTTTAATTTTTTTTATTTTTATTTTTTATCTTTGCTGTCCTGGGGATTCAGCCCAGGGTCTTATGGGTGCTAGACAAACGATCTACCATTGAGCTCTGATGCCAGCTCTTTAGTGCATTTTAAAGTTCTGACATACATGCTGCCTCAAATGTTTCAAACATTAAACCTCATGCATCAAGATTGGGTGGATGATATGTAAGTCCTGTATCTGTTGTCTTAAAACAAGGGCTGCCTATGTGTGAGCTTACTTGCAAATAATGATTACTTTGTATAAAAGCCAGTTCTGTAAGGGAGACAGGCTAAAAGAATTTATTAGAGAACGTTATCTATTGACAGGTTACTAGCAGTTGTACCTAGTAGATTATTAAGGATATTATAGTAATATTTAGAGAACTAAAATTCCACTGTTCAGAATCATTTGTCCTTTATAGTTTGTTCAAAGAATTTGGCTTGTGCTATAGGGGTACATGCCTTTTTACTCCCAGCATCCAAGATGCAGAGGCAGCCAGATCTTCATACGGACTTCCAGGCCATATATAATAGGGCTGTAGGAGGCCCTGTTACAAAACAATACCACCAACAAAAATCCACCAGTGATAATTGTCTACCTCGTATGCTTTAATCAGTATTTACTACTAGTCTTTCTAGAAACATTTGATTCGCTAGAGTGAAGGACCACCAGAGGGAGTGTAGGGTCTACACATTTGGTGTGCCTGGTTTTAACCCTTAGTTTCGAAGCAAAACCTTTGTCAAAAGTAAGAAAAACTGTTATTTTAGTTAGATGGGACAACAGGCCAACTTTCAATAGTGAAAGTCGGAGATTGTAGATATTTGGAGTTGCTGTGTTTTCTGTAACAAAGCTCAAGGCTTCATTGAGCCTTTTTTTTTCCTTTGAAGAATATACAATTATTACAAAAATGAAAATGATACATTTTCAGAGTGAAATAATGTGTTTTTAAGTACACAGTCATATGGCAGTGAAAGGCAGCATCCACAGGCTCAGAACTTTTCTTCATATTTACAATGTGGCACATTCGAATTGTATAGTTTTGAAATTGCTCACTGTTTGCAATGAGCACAAGATGAGGAAAGATCAAAGACTAGAAGAGGTTGTAAGCCTTCCTTTGGTGCCAGTGGTAAATTTCTAGAACCATCTGTAGCACTCTGTCTCTATCTTGGCTACTATTAAATGTATCTCCTGAAGATGTTCATCAGAGTGTCAGAGCAGGGTTGCAATTTTAAAATTGATCTTTTAAAAAGTCAGATTTGGGGGCTGGAGAGGTGGCTCAGAGGTTAAGAGCACTGGCTGTTCTTCCAGAGGGCCTGAGTTCAATTCCCAGCAACCACATGGTGGCTCACAGCCATCTGTAATGAGATCTGTTGCCTTCTCCTGGTATGCAGGCAGAACAATGTATACACAGTAAATAAATAAATCTTTAAAAAAAAAAGTCAGATTTGTTTTAAAGGAGAAAAAAGATTAGTGATTCTTACTCTAGCATCCTTCAAGCTTGAAGGTGGTGGTATCTTTTTTTTTTAAAACTAATTAAAAATTACTATGACAGGAATTGTAATGGCAAGCAAATTATCTAGAGAAACCAACAGAGCGCTTACTTTTCACCCTTAATATTAGTAATTAGTGTTGGAGAAACATTTAAGATTTGGATGGTTGGTTTTAATAGACTTAAGTTTGAGTGATGAAGTAAAGTATTTAAAAAAATAGATTTGTGTGTGTTTTAATGTTTGTGTGTCTGGAAATGAAGTCCTTTGTCTTGTCAGCTGAAATTAATTATACAGGAGAATTTGAGTCAGTTTCCTCGTCACAGACTTCATGTTGTGGTGAGCTACTTTTTGGACTGGAGAGAACATCTTAGCGACTGAGTCTTTATCAGCATATAGTCTGAATAAGCATGGAATGCTCTTTACCTATGTTAAGTATTTACTGATGAAATTGTTTCCATGTGTAAGTTTTGACAGAGTTAAAAAAAATTCTTAAACAGATTTTGGGTTTGTCTTTGGTGTAAAAAAATTATTGTAGAGTAGATGTTAAGATCCCAGTGTTCTCTTTTTGGGCGAAATTTGTGAGGACACATTTGTCTTGCTGAGGCTCAGCACCAGTTCAAGTGGGAGAAAGATGTTTCTATTCTTGTGTTCCCGGATAGATTGAAAATTAAGAAAAGCTAAGATGGTCATCTTCCCATCGTAGATTTAATTTACCTTGAATTTAGTAAGCTCTGCAGAATTAGTATTTGTGGGGCTGGTTAAGAGTGCTCAGTGCAGGACTGGAGAGGTGGCTCAGAGGTTAAGAGCGCTCACTGGCTGCTCTTCCCAACAACCACAAATGGCGGCTCACAACCATCCCTAATGAGGTCTGGTGCCCTCTTCTGGTGTGTGTATAGATAATAAATAGAAAGAAATCTTTAAAGTTAGAAAAAAGAATAGAATACTCATTGCTCTTGTAGAGGACCCAGGTTTGATTTCGACACCTACAGTTCCAGAGGATCTGACGCCCTCTTCTGACCTCTGTGAGTACATGGCATGCATACATACCTGCAGGCAAAGCACTCATACATAAAATAAATCTTTACAAAACAATTTTGGGTTCACAGTTAATATGTACAAATATGCATCGTATGTGTGTGTGTGTGCATGTATATATATACACACACACAGAATCATATGTATATGTGTGTGTATACCAGATTATCAGTTGTCTACATTGCGTATAACTACATAATTGTGTATATATGAATATGCACACATAAATACACACACACATAATTGCTGTATGTATATTTGTGTGTAGCTATCCATTCTAGTTTACTTAAAGGTGAACCTCTTTCCCCTTTTTCCCTTTTCAGAGAAACAGGATGCACCAAAATGGACAAAGTCTGTGCTCAGGAACAGGCTGGTACAAGGTGTGCACAGCAGCTCGACTGCAGTAGAAACAAACTGCTGAGCTCACAGCAGGGTAGCGGGAAAAACACAGGAACAGGCCAAATCAAGACATGATGGTAGAAATGAGGATTGCTTCTAGGTAGGACCGTGGTTCACGGGACCTTTCTGGGATGACCGAAATCAAGTGATTTACCTTTTAGGTAATGTTATTTTTCTTAATTTTTTTTTTTGTGTGTGTGCGTACGTGTGTATGCAGATTTACTTGCCCATGTGTTTGCGTGGAGGCCAACATTCCCTTTCCTATTGCTCATCCACCTTCATTTTTAAAACTGGGAGCTTTTAGCTAGTCCGGCTGGCCAGTCTGCACTCTTCAGACTGGTGTTCATGGTGTTCCAGGCCTGCACCACCATGCCCTGCTTTTACACGGGTGCTTGGAATTCGAACTCAGGTTCTCACGCTTGCACAGCAGACACATTACCCACGGAGTTACCTCCCAGTCTCTCTCTCATTTTTAACTTCCAGAAAAGTGCAAAATCAGTACAGAGGATGTTATATACAGCTTTATCCAGACTCGCCAGTTGGTTCCATGTGCCCAGACTTACTAAGCACTGCGTTGTATGCTATGTACACTGCATTTTTAGTAAAGGAAAACATGTGTTGAAAGTGAGAAATGATCTTACCTGAAAAAAGTGAAATAACCAACCATAAATTAGCTAATCAATTAATGACAGAAAGAGAACAGATGACTGTCTCTTGTTGAGTGTGTGTGTGTGTGTGTGTGTGTGTGTGTGTGTGTGTGTGTGTTGCTTTTCACTGAAGTTCCGAACGTTGGAAGAGACAGGATCCAGAGGATGATTCAAAGCATAGCTACGGTGAGGAAACCCTGTTTTATTTTGTCACCCTATGTGTGTCACCAGGGGCGGATCAGCCTGGCAGTAGCTTTCCTGGAACTGAAGGTGGTGTTCATTCTTATGAAAGAGTTGTACACCTACAGTGTGCTAGGTTCTGTATAGACATGTACCAGCTTTAGTGTTCCGGACCCTAGACAAAGGAAGAGTGTTGGGATCATTTAGAGTCCTGGCCTCCAGCTGTTCTTCCCTGCTAGAGATCTTTCCTTTCCTTCTGATTTGAGTTACTTAAAGCTGTGTCATAATTGTTTACCAGCTCTGCTTCACGAGCACGTGTTGCCTTGAGGATCAGAGGATAAGGTTTTCACCTGTTGGCTCACCTGACTGTTGGGTATGTAAGCCTCCATGGTGCTATTGAATAAAGGGCTTCTTACCAGTGACTAGAGGTCCGTATCTCTGTCTCTCTGTCTTTCTCTCTGTCTGTGCTGTCTGTGTGTCTTTGTGTGTTTCAACCTCCAGCCCCTTGCCCGAAGCTCGCGAACTGTATGGTAGCGCATAGAGCACAGACAGGCGTTGTGCACTGCAGAAGAGGAGGCCAGAAAGGTTGGTTGTCATCTATGGGTGGTGCTCTTTATCAGAGGCGGGCTTGGTGTTTGCAAACTGTGTTGCTCAGGGTGAGTCTCCCATAGCCTCACCATGACTGACTGAAACTAAACCTGATTAAGTCTTGGTTTAGTGATGGTTTTAAACATCTTTTCCCCTCTTGATGTTTTATATAATTTTCAGTATATGTTCTTTGGTTCTTTGCTATTTAAGGTTAACTATAATTTATAGGTGCTAGTTCATTTTTTACAAACTTTTTTTAAACACCTTTGTATTAAAGTTTTTGGTTATTTCCTACGTTGGGAGATATTTAAAGTATCTAGAGGGCTAGCCAGAGGCTTCAGTAGGTTAGTCACTGGTATATTTTTCAATGAAACCAAAGGCACATTAAACAGAAAAATGATAGTTGTCTGCTGTCAACCCAGATCAAGGAATGCTTTTCTCCAAAGAACATGTTGATGATACTCTGAAGTGGCAGACTAGATCTTTTCTCCTGTTTATATGGTGAATTTCTTTAGGTTTCAGGAATGAATTATGTGCTAAGGATTGAACTCATGTTAGGCGAGTATTCTGCTGCTGTACTAACTCACCCGGTCCTATCGGCTGCAATCTGGTTTTGTCAGTCTTCACTAGAGATAGAAGTTTGAACACACCTGTAGGTGATGCTGACCCCCTCTTGTTTGGCTGTGTTGTCCACATAACCAAGTGCAGGCCTGGAGAGAGGAAAACAGTGTCTTCCACATTCTCCAGACTCATTACTTACTGACATTTTGATCAGTGTGCCTTTTTTATTTTGGTTGGTTTAGTTGTTTTTGAGATAAAGTCCCACTCTTTAGTCTGGCTGGCCTTGAACTTGTGATCTTCTTGACAGCCTCCCAGTTGCTGGGATTATGGTCGGTGTGCTTTTAAAACCTCATAAAATTTGTGAAGATGAGATGACTCAGGAGTAAGTTAAGAGCACTGACTGCTCGTGCAGAGAACCAGAGTTTGCTTCCCAGTACCCATGTTGAGCAGCTTGCCGCCGCCTGTAACTCCGGCTCCAGGGAGTTCTGGCCTCCAAGGGCACCTGCACACATGTGCATACTCCCAGTCAGAAATAAGCGAATACACGTACTTAAGTTAAAGAAAATCCTTAAAACTTGGTAGCTTCATACAGATATGCTAAATGGTAGTAGTATTGGTGTACCAGATTTATTATAAACAGAATTGGTATGTTTTAGCTCAGAGATTTGGCTTTGGACAAACGCGAATTGTGAAACTTTTGTCTTTAGCTTCTTGCTTCATGGACTGAAACACAAAGGTTGATTTTTTTTTTTCTTAATGCTTCTTATTAGAATAACTGCGTCTAACCAGTGTCTGTGGAGCTCAGCGCCGCTCAGCTAGAGTTGGGTTATCTTTATGGCAGTAGAGAATGCGTTGTCCAAAGGTACTGCTCATTCCTTTCTCTAGAACCCCCGGCGCTGGCGGCTGAGAAGATTGCTCAGTGGCCAAAGCACTGGTTGTGCACACATGAGGACAGGAGTTCTGACCCCAGCATCACATGAAAGCTGTGTGCACTGCCGCCCATCTGTAATCCCAGTGTTGGGAGGCAGAGACAGTATTCTGAGACCACGCTGGGCAACTAGCCCAGCTGAATCAGTGAACTCTGGGTTCAGCTGAGAGACCCTGCCTCTACTTTAAGGTGGAGAGCAATCAAGAAAGTCACCTACATTAACCTCTAGCCTCCACATGCATGAACACATGTGCACCCACACTCGTGGGTGTCATATACCATACACGTGCACACTCAAAATGGAACACCTCAGTTGTGCTGCCCTGCCACACCTTCCTACACCCAAGCCCGTGGTGTTGTTTGGAAGTGGACTACGTGTAAATACCATCTCTCTAGCTGCTCTGCGGCATCTCCACCCTTTTCCCTTCCAGCCAAAGCGGTTCCCTTCGGTCTGGACTCTTTGGCCGTTAATGACTCCATTATTCTTTTTTTTTTTTTTTTTAGGTTTTTTTTCGAGACAGGTTTCTCTGAAGCTTTGGAGCCTGTCCTGGAACTAGCTCTTGTAGACCAGGCTGGTCTCGAGCTCACAGAGATCCGCCTGCCTCTGCCTCCCGAGTGCTGGGATTAAAGGCTTGTGCCACCACCACCTGGTGACTCCATTATTCTTACTGGTCATTTTTGACTGTTTTTTAAAACCTCAGTGACTCACTAAATTCCTTTGTTTCTGACTCTTTTTATTTTTTATTTTTTTTTGAGACAGGGTTTCATTGTGTTGCCCTGGCTGTCCTGGAATTCTCTCTGTAGACCAGACTGGTCTTGAACTCACAGTGATCCACCTGCCTCCACCTCCCGAGTGCTGGGATTAAAAGCTTGCACCACCATGCCTTGGCTTCAATGCCTCTTTTTTTTTTTTTTTTTTTGGTTTTTCAAGACAGGGTTTCTCTGTGGCTTTAGAGCCTGTCCTGGAACTAGCTCTTTGTAGACCAGACTGGCCTCAAACTCAGAGATCCACCTGCCTCTGCCTCCCAAGTGCTGGAATTAAAGGCGTGCGCCACCACTGCCCAGCCAATGCCTCTTTTTCAGTTTTCCCTTTGATTTTCCACTATGCTTGTCCTAGATTGATTAACTGGATAAAGCAGATCATCCCTGTCTGTTGTGAGCATCATACATGTAAGACATGAAGGCAGTACATGGGCCAGAGACTGCTTCAGTCAGCCTTGTGTTGTAGGCGGCATGTCCTGCGTTTTGCTGGTGCTGTTGTAGTTGCTCACCTTGTTTGCTTACTTTTGGAGCTGGGATCTCCCACTTTAGCCTGAGATGTCTGCAAATTCTTGGTCCTCCGGCTCGAATCTCCAGGGTGCTTTGAAAAGCTGTCTTTGGTGAGCATCCTTAACTCAAGTGGAGATTACGCTCTGGCCTTCATGTGTGCTCGTTAAGTGCTCTACCACCAAGTTAAATATCCGGCCCTAGAACTCATAAGGCCTCGATGGGTTTGTATCTGAACTATGTTAAAATCATGGGGACTCTGCCATAGGGACTTTTCACACTCCAAGTTTGGGTTACAGTTTACAGGTATACACCTCATGCCCTTCAGATGCTGGTGTCTTGATGGACTATGAGTTTGTTGGAAGCAGTCTCTGTACCTCTTGATTCTTACTTTCCAGCATTTAAAAGTGCTGCTTTCACAGTGAATTTCTTCACGGTGTTCCGTGGTTGCTGTGCAATATTACACACACTTTATATATATATATATATTTTTTTTGAGACATCTCATGTAACCAAGGCTGAACTTGAACACACTGTGTAGCTGAACTTCTGCTCCTCCTGCCTCTACCTCCCAAGTGTTGGGATTACACGTATGTGTTACCATGTTCGATCTTATGTGGTGCGGGGACAAAGCTTAAGACTTGGTGCATACTAGACAAGCAACCCGAGCTGGACCCCACCCTTAGCTAGACTCTTGATTGTACTGCTGGGATCTGAATCTCATTACTACCATCTTGCAGTGAGACAAGACATTGGATGAAATATTAGTTTCCCTCAGCTCAGTTTCTTTATCTGTAAGATAGAGTGACAAGACGAACCGCTTAGCTGGAGGTGCTTCTAGAAACAACAGATGTCGAGTCCGCAGGTCCTGGGTCTGTGGCTTCAGGAACGCTTATATCCTTGAACAGTTTTCCTTCACAAGTCAGATAGATATTTTAGGTTCCATTGTGTTCTAAGCAGTGTTAGGAAACTAGACCCTATCCTTTCAGAAAAGAGAACATAGGCACAAAGTTAAATAGCAGTCCAGATCCCATGGTAACTGGCAGATTTCTGAAGAGATAAAGAGGCATGGATAACTGTCAGGCAGATGGGAACTTAAAGAAGGTGACTAGAACGTTGAAGGACTAGTTAGCAAGTTGGCAGGCTGAATCCTTGCTCTGCTAGTAGGCTTCCTAACCTCTGTCCCGAGATCACAGAGAATTAGCTGAGTCCATCCCGTCAAAATGTTTGGAACAGTGTCTCTAGTGTCAGTAGAATGAGGGAAGAATGCATGTCAGAACCCTGAAGGAAGGAGGGTGCCCTAGATTTGTTTGCCTCGGTGCAGCATTCAGAGTGACAACCTGCTGGGAAACAGTCTAGCTAGGGAGCATGGCGTCTTTTCCATGTGGACTGAGGAAAGCTCTGGGCGTGCATGCAGGGACCGTCCAGACTAAGGCATTGGGGTGAGCAGCACTGTTCCCCAGGCTGGGTCTTAGGCTGGTAAAGGAGAAAGGCAGGGAGGGTCAGCATCGTGCCTCTCTGCCTCCTGACTGGATGCAGTGGAGCCAACAGCCTCACGCTGCTGCCATGCTGCACCCACCAAGGCGGGCTGCATCCTTGAACTTGGAGCAAAATAAGCCCTTTCTCCTTGGCTTTGTCAGATATTTTATCACGGCAGAGCCAGTAACTGTGAGAAGATGACTTGCATCCTGTAGAAGGATCTTGAGTGTTCTAGATCACTTCTGAATCTGCACCTGACATTTCTTGCTGCCTTACTTGGGGAAAAAAAGGAGCTGAAACTGCCGAAGAGAGGACTCAGTGGTTAAGGACACTTGTTGCTCCTGCAGAGGCTCCGTTTGATTCCCAGCAGCCACATAGCCGCTTACAACTGCTGGTGGCTTCAATTACAGGAGAACAATGGCATCTTCTGACTTCCACAGGCACCAGGCACTCACAGATACATATGTAGGCACACATGTATATAAACAAGTCTTTTCCTGGTGTGTGTCATACCTTAATTCCAGTGCTGAAGAGGCAGCAGCAGGCAGCTCTCTCTGAGTTTGAGATCTACATAGGAAGTTCTAGCCTATGTCGTGAGACCCAGTCTCAAAAACGAACAAAACCAAACCCTAAAACTTTAAAACTAATTTTAACAGTGAAGCTAATGGCTGTTATTGTGAACTATTATGCCTCTTTAATTTGTCAATTTGTTTTTTTGCTTTCTCTCTTTATATTTTTAGTTGTTTATATAATCCCTATTCTTTGTCTTTGAAGTTTGGTATTTTTTGGTGTTGTTGGTTTTTGTTTGGTTGGTTTTGGTTTTTCAAGACAGGGTATCTCTTTGTAACAGCCCTGGCTGTCCTGGAACTCACTTTGTAGACCAGGCTGGTCTCACACTCACAGAGATCTGTCTGTCTCTGCCTCTCTAATATTAGCATCAAAGGTGTGCACCACCACTGCCTGGCTGAGTTTGGTGGGTTTCTGTGACTGGTTTCTCCCTGCCCTCTAGACAGCCTAGATTCTGAATAACAAAGCCCCAGGGTGGAAAGGACAGGCAGAAGGGGAAAGAGAAGGGAGGAAGGCATTCTCCATCCAGCTGCCTTGTTTACAGGCGTGGAAACTGAGATGTGGAAGAGAGAGTCGAAAGTTCAAGATCCACAGCTAGTTACCGTGCAGGTTCTGGCTCTCAGGCCTGAACAAGGGCTGGTGTTCCTGTCATTGCTGTGGTACTAAGCCGTCCGGAAGGAATTACACCAGTACTAATTCTACTGCCGATTCTCAAAACCAAGATAAAAAGTGATTGTCTATCAGGAACAGCACAATAGTAATTCACCCTGTTATGGGAAGGTCATGATTGGGTTCTCCGCTGAGGACTACTGTTCCTTTATTTAAAATTGCACATGTATTTAGTGTGTGGGTGATGTGCATATGCTTACGTTGTGACTCACTTGTGGAGGTCAGAGGACAGCTTTCGGGAATTGCTACAAAATCAGCTTTAAGGAAAAAAGCTCCTCTTTAATCTTTAAAGTTGTCAGTTATGAGTGCTTTAAGCATCAGTATTCTGTTTTTTTAGTAAACCTTTGCTTTCGTCATGATGGAACAGTCTCATACAGCTTCAGCTAGGTGGTAGCGGTGAAGAGCTGGGTACCGTTCTGTTAGATTGGACCACCTCTGAGCTCCCGTCAGCCGTTCTAGCCGTTTAAGTAATGGCAAGAACCTTACTTAAGCCTTGCTTTCTTCTCCGATAAGGTTCTCTCCACACCAGTTACTCAATAATAATCCCTTCCCTTTCACAGAGTGCGATGCCAGATCCCAGGCCCGAGTCCCTGTTGTAGCAAGTCCTTTTCCCTGGAAATAGATTGTTGTAAGCTCTGTGAGACACTGTTCCCACAAACAATACTTCTTAGTCACTATAAGCATGATTTTACCATGAAATCATTTCACAACTGGCAATTGTTTTATGTTCTATGTTCTTTCCCACGATTAAAGAGAAAATGGCCTGGGTCACAGAGATACCCAGACTTCTGCAGACTTTTCCATTCCTTCCAAAAGAAGCAGGCTACTGGACTAGATTCAGTTTTACTGAAATACTGATTTTTTCTTTGTCATTTTTAACCACTCTGAGATCGAATTGTATAACCTACTAGTGTCTGTATTCATCTTTTCCGTGTATTCAGTGGTGTGCATCATCAGATCATTTATTGATTGACCATACTTTGCTTTTCTTCTTCTTCACTTCCTTTTCTGAAGGGATTAGAGGATTTTTCCCCCTTCTTCCTGATCTGTGACTTTTATTAGATTTCCCTTTTATGATACCTTTTTAAAAAATTCTATCACAAAAAAAATCCATCACAAGAGAAGAAAAAAGCTTCCAAATTCAATTTAAACTTTTTCTAAGTTATTATAACTGGGGAGGGGCAGCACGGAGGCCAGGGGCGATGGTGTGAGTTGACTTGGTTCTCTTTCCACATGTGGGTCCTGAGGGTTGGACTCAGTGTTCTACTGCTGAGTCATCTCACCAGAGCAGATCTGGGTTCTTTTGAAGGGTACGTGTGCATGGTGTGTGTGAGAGAGAGAGAGGGGGAGGGGGAGAGAGGGAGAGAGAATTCTGTTTTTTCTTTTTGGTACCAGAGCTTGAATATGGCCTTGAGCTACACCCACTCTCTCAGCCCTAAAGTGTTTTATTTGAAAAGAAGTCTGCTAAGGTATATATAGATGGTTGCTAACTTTCCTTCTAAATTTACATAGTAGCAATTTTTGTTAGCTTAATTCTTAAGATGTTTTTAAAATAATTTGATTTATTTGGGTATTAATCCTGAGTTTCTCATACCTTGAAAGAGAAAGAGAAAATTGATTTTTGAGGGGATCTTTAGAGACAGGGTTTCTCTTTGTAGCCCTGACTGTCCTGAACCTCACTCTGAAGACCAGCCTGCTCTTGAACTCAGAGAACCGCCTGCCTCTGCTGGAATTAAACGTGTACCTGGCCATTCTTTTTCTTTCTCCTTTTTTCTTTTTGATTTGGAGTATTGGTCTCAGGGCTTTCATATGCTAATCAAGTGCTTTTCCACTGAGCCGGAAACTGAGGCTCCTGTCTGTTCTTTCTTGTTCTGTTCTTAAGACGGAGTTTCTGTAGCCCTGACTGTCCTGGACCTCACTAAATAGACCAGGCTGGCCTCAAACTCAGAGATCCGCCTGCTTCTGCCTTCATCAGAGTTGAGTGCCACAGGCTTCCTGTGTGTCTACAGACTACTGGGTTATGTTGTTTGTGTGCCTTTTTTTGGGGTTTTTTTTTTTTTTTTGAGACAGGGTTTCTCTGTAGCTTTAGTGCCTGTCCTGGAACTAGCTCTGTAGACCAGGCTGGCCTCAAACTCACAGACTTTGTACCGTTTTTAATATGGCCGTATTCTAGAACTTCTTTATTTAATTCACAGTATTTTTGCCAGATGTCTTAGTTTGAGTTGTATCATTTTGTTTTTGTGTTTTTCACTTTTAACCCCCCCAAAGCACTGTTGTGCACTGGCCTCTGTCTTCGTGGATGTGTGCATGCGGTCTCTACACCAGTATGAATGGTTTTCCTCTTAGTGCTCAAATCGTGTTTTTACAGATGATTTTTTTTTCTCTTTTTCAAGGTTTATTTTTATCTTGGTGTTTTGCCTGCATTTGTATCTGTGTGAAGGTGTCAAGTCCTGAAACCGGAGTTATACAGACAGTTGTGAGGTGCTGTTTGGAACTGGGAATTGAACCTGGGTCTTCTAGAAGGGCAGCCAGTGTTCTTAACTGCTGAGCCAACTCCCCAACTCAATCTCAAACCATTTTAATGTTTTCATGCATAGTGTCTGTTTTGATCTAAGAATGCTCATGATATCCTAGAGAATTTGAGGTGACTTTTTAAAACAATTATTTGGCATTGCCAGACTAATTATACTTAGTAGTTTTGTAATTCTAATTTAGAGCCCCAAATTTAGCAACTTAGGTTTTGATTCTTTTTTTTTTAATTAATTTATTTATTTTGTTTACAGTGTTCTGGAAGAACAATCAGTGCTCTTTTTTTTAAATATTTATTTATTTATTATGTATACAATATTCTGTCTGTGTGTATGCCTGCAGGCCAGAAGAGGGCACCAGACCCCATTACAGATGGTTGTGAGCCACCATGTGGTTGCTGGGAATTGAACTCAGGACCTTTGGAAGAACAGGCAATGTTCTTAACCTCTGAGCCATCTCTCCAGCCCCCTAGGTTTTGATTCTTTTCTGATTTTTTTGAGACAGGGTTTCTCAGTAGCTATGGAACTTGCTCTGTAGACCAGGCTGACCTCAAACTCAGAGATCCGCCTGCCTCTGCCTCCCAAGTGCTGGGATTAAAGGTGTGTGCCACCAACCACCTGGCTAGGTTTTGATTTTTATCTCATTTTATTCTTTCATTCTAAGTGTCATTGGCTTTTTTAGAAGCCAATCATAATTATATGGGGAAAATACCTTTGAAAGACAAAAGTAAAGATTCATTTTAGAGCCTATATTCTGGATAAAATGGGTTAATAGATGCACAGTGATTTGAAGATAAGAACTTTTAGGCTATGACTTTTCTCTTTAATTTGTAATTTATATGAAAGAGAGTTGATAATTTAAAACAAAAAAGGTAAGGATCATTAAAAACAAAGGAAAATGAACATAAATTACTTGAAATAATGAGCAGGATGAGAGAATGGAAAGGAAGGAAAATGTACACCAGCAATCTAAGGCTAGATAGTGTCTGTGTTTGAACATTAAATTTAGCTCCAAGCTTCCTGGCAGGCAAGTGAAAAAAGGAAACAGGATGGGTTTCATGGCTGTTGTCTGATAAAGAAGCTTATCAGTTTTTCAGTAGAGAAAAACCCAGAAAAGCCCTGGGTTATAAAGGAGCTGAATTCATACGCAAGGAATGTACTTTCTCTCCTGCATACATTATTGAGTTTTCGCTGTTGCTGTCTTCACTGCTGTAGTGACTTATGTTTGGTCAGACTCAGTTCATGTCCACTGTTGTGACTAGTGTGTGTTTCTGTATTGCCCCTGGGGCTGAAGCCATTGACGAACAGGAAACCGAAAGCTAAAGTTCAGGAACTGTATTGTATGTGGATTGTATGGAGAAAATATATATAGTCCTTAACTGATTAAGTCTGTGGCCACTTGAAGACTGCAGTTTGTATTGATGTCTCTAGAGGTGGCTGTTGGGGACTCTGACAACAATACCCCGGATGCTTAAACATGATGTTAGATGCTGCCGTAGCCTGTAAAGGAGACGTTGTGCAATTCGAGAGGAAACATGCGGCAGATGACACGTGCTCCGCTCAGTCCCTCAGGAAGCAGCACAGCCGGCAAACGTGAGCTGGTCAAGGATGCTTTGTCTTTAGTTTGGTCCTAATGAAAGGGAGGCTTATCTTATTAGCTGTTCTGTTTTACTCATAGCAAGCTCTGATGGTCAAGTTATATTTTCTTATGCTTAGTTTTACTCTTCTCTAATTTATTAATATATTTAATAGTTTTCTCAGTGTTAAGAAAATTATTACCAAAGTTAGCTGTTGCCCAGATATTTTCTAATTATTGTGGTATTGTAGGAGACGCACTAAGAATATAGGATTTTTTTTTTTTTTTTGAGATGGAGGGTCTCTCTACATAGCCCTGGCTGTCTTGAAACTTACTACATAGATCAGGGTGGCCGTAAACTCACAGAGGTTTGCCTTCCTCTGCCTCCTTTGTCTTGGGTGTACATTACCATGACCAGAAGGAGTCTTTATTTTTGAAGTTATAAAAAACCAGTTTGCTTAGAGCCTATACAGTTATTGTGTATATTGGATAGACTTGTATTTTCTGGATGTAGTCTTTTTTTTTTGAGACAGGATAGCTCTGTCTGTCTTGGAAACTCACTCTGTAGGCCAGGCTCACCTTGAACTCAGATCCGCCTCCTCTGCCTCCCAACTGCTGGGATTAAAGGTGTGCGCCACCACCTGGTTTTAAAGGGGAAATTTCTAATATTGTTTGTTCATTGTTATGCATACACACACATGCATAATTCTGTTTCTTTTCAGGCTGGCCTGAAACCTCTTGATTCTCCTGCCTCAGAGTCCTGGAATTCTAGGCGTGTACTGCCACACCTGTCTCAATGTTGTACATTTTAACAAAAGTGGTGGACTGTGAAATCAGTCACACAAAATGCTTAGAGGTTACATTGAGTGAGCTTTGTCTTCCTGTGGTCTTTTGAGGACCTTGAGCTGTGATGGATGGCTGCTGTTTTCACAGCTCAGGTGAAGCTGACCTTCTGTCAGGATTGAGTTTGGCTTGGCTGTGTTAAGGTTATCCCTTATCTGTTATGTTTATCCCTCAGTACTGTGGTGCCCAAGAGGGCTGAAGGCCCTGAATAGATAGAAAAGATTGATCTAGAAGATGAGAAGCAGTGCTGTGCTCCTCCCAGGGAAGGTTCTAGAATGTTCTTAGCAGAGAGGGCACGTGAGCCCTGGACTGACAGGGCACTGGTGTAGTGGGAATGGGTTGGATTTAGGCGGAGCTGACTTCCCGTTGCAGTGGAAGCTTCTCTTCAAGAAAGGCATTTGAAGCCAAGCATGAAAGCTCATACTACTTAATCCCAGCACTCGGGAGGCAGGGACAGGACTCTGTAGCAAGACTGTTAAAAGAATCAGCAGGTGGAAAATTATTCATGGAAGAAACAGATGAAAATTTATAAATCTCGGGATTAAGGGTACTGTTTGTTTTATCATAGGTCCTAAATTCAATTCCTAGCACCTACGTGGTGGCTCACAAGCTTCTATAACCGTAGTCCAATGGGGTCTGATGCTTGCTTCAGGTATGCAGATAGATGGACTTGCAGACAAAACACTGAAATACATAAATAAATATTTTTTAAAAAACTAATCTTTTATCTCTGTTTAGTGTACTGATTCTGCTAGAAAATGCCTTTTTTAGTAGGAGCTCTAAACATAAGATAGAATGAAAACACAAACTTATCACCAGAGGCTCTTAAAAGGGGAGGTAGAGTCGGGCAGTGGTGGCGCACACCTTTAATCCCAGCATTTGGGAGGCAGAGGCAGGAGGATCTCTGTGAGTTTGAGGCCAACCTGGTCTACAAGAGCTAGTTCCAGGACAGGCTCCAAAGCTACAGAGAAACCCTGTCTCATAAAACCGAAAAGAAAGAATTAGTTTGGAGCTCAGTGGTTAAGAGCATTGTCTGCTCTTCCAAAGTTCCTGAGTTCAATTCCCAGCAACCACATGGTGGTTCACAACCATCTGTAATGAGGACTGGTGCCCTCTTCTGGCCTTCACACAGACAGAATAGTGTATACATAATAAATAAATAAAATATAAAAAAAGGGGGAGGTAGAGAAATGGGGACCAAAAGCCCCCCCCCCAAGCTCACTAGTTGCTTCCTCTTCACCATCTTTCTCAACACGGAGCAAGTGTCCAGGAATAGTTGTTAGTGGATGATGACTTTCTGATTGAGAACTTGCAGTAGCTCACGTTTCCTGTGCTCTGGGTCAGTGGGGCATCAAGACCTGTTATGTTCCTCTCAAGTGTCTCTCTATACTCAACCTTTTATTAATGAGAATTAAAATTTAATAGATTGATTTTTTAAAAAATTTTATTTTTAATTTTATATGTATTGGTGATTTGCCTGCATGTATGTCTGTGTAATGGTGTTGGATTCTGGAATTACAGACAGTTGTGAGCTGCCATGTGGGTGCTGAGAATTGAACCCTGGTCCCCTGGAAGAGCAACAAGTGCTCTTAACCCCTGAGCCATCTTTCCAGCCCCTTATTTTTTTAAATTTATTTATAACAGACTGCTTTTTAAAGATATAAATGCTCACTCACAAAAAACAAAGTGAGAAATTTTTTTCCCCCACTGAGTCCTGTGATTCGGAATGGTTCGATGTATTTCTTAGAAGCTTTCCTGCACTTAAAAATGCATATGGTTGGGCTGGAGAGATGGCTCAGTGGTTAAGAGCATTGCCTGCTCTTCCAAAAGTCCTGAGTTCAATTCCTGGCAACCACGTGGTGGCTCACAACCATCTGTAATGAGGTCTGGTGCCCTCTTCTGGTCTGCAGACATAATACACACAGACAGAATATTGTATACATAATAAATAAAAAAAATGCATATGGTTTTGTTGTTGTTGTTTATAAGATTTATTTATTTATATAGTATCCTGCCTGTAGGCCAGAAGAGGGCACCAGATTTCATTATAGGTGTTTGTGAGCCACCATGTGGGTGCTGGGAATTGAACTCAGGTCCTCTGGAAGAGCAGTGAGTGCTCTTAACCGCTGAGCCATCTCTCCAGCCCTTGTTGTTTTTTAGACAGGGTTTTACTATGTAGCCTTGGCTGACTGGGAGCTTACAATGTAGACTAACTGGCCAGTCACAGAGATCTAGCATCCTGTGCCTCCCAAGTGGTATGCCCCCACTGAACCCCACTCTGCATGTGTGTTTTTATGCACACATATATTATTGTGGTCATCGAGACTAAACCAAAGGCCTTGTGCATGTTCAATAAATACCGTATCACTGACCCTTGACCTTTAGAACAGTTAGGTTCTGTTCCATAAATTGCTTTTCTCTTTTATGTCATTCTTAAATATCTTTACACACCAATTTCTGTATAACTGTTAACTTATTTTTAACTGCTGCACAGTATTTCATTGTTGAGATTTTTTTAGTAATAGTCCATTAATAATTATTTTCCTGTGGCTGAGATGATGCAGTAAAATGCTTGCTGTGCAAGCATGGGAACCTGAGTTGGGTTCCCCAGCATCCTTGTGGAAACCCAAGTGTATGGTGTGTATCTACAGTTCTAGCCCTGGGAAAATAGAGAAAGACAGATCCCTGGGGCTTGATGGCCAACCAGCCTACCAGAATTCATACTATATCTATGTTTAGTGAGAGATGCCTCAAAAAGTGACTGAGAAATGCACCCAGCAATCACCCATGCACAAATACACAGAAATGTCTTCATTGCATCTGTCAGAAGTGCTGTGTGTAGTAGCCTTCCACTAGATACTTGTTTCTGAGAATACCTGCAGTCAGTTTTCTGGACATGATATCGTTGGGCTAAAGGATATTAAACTTTTTGTAGATATTAGCAAATTTGCCCTTAAAAACATAGTGCCATCCTGCATTCTCACTAGGAATGTAAAGCGTTATTTTCTGGTGGATATGCAGATTTCTTTTTATAGACAGAGTGAGGGCTCTGCTCTTTACTAGCTAGTTGTTCATCCTTCAGTCACACAGTTCATCCTCAGTTCCCTGTATGGAAACAGTTCCAGCATCTGGGTCATTGAGAGCCTCTCCCGTGGACCCTGTGCTCCTCGAGGTGAGACAGCAGTGTACAGACCCGGAGATGGGAAGATCTGAGGTTGTACTGTGAAGTTCTAGTAGAGGGACCAGCAGGTGCAGAGCCCTGGAGAGGGAGCAGGGAGTAGGATGTTTGCCAGAGCAGCTCAAACGGAATGCGAGAGGTGGGAATGAAGCATTCTCTCAGATGGCCTGTGGTCCGTGTGGAGGGCTGTCTGTGATGGGAAGCCACTGGCAGGTGGCCAGAGTAAGTTGTTTTAAGCCAGTCTGGCTGTCACTGTCCTTAAAAACGCTCAGTTCCCATTTCCTTTGGAGTAAAGTTCAAATGGTGTACTCTAGTACACAAGGTCCTTCAGTCAAGCCTCTGCTATTTATTTAGCATCGTCTGCGTCTTTCCCACATGTACCCTTCACTTTAGCCAAATTGGATCACGAGCAGTTCCTGGATGGGTCATGGTGATTCATGTCTTTGCTTCTTCCTGCGTGCTGCTGGCCCTGCGGAAAGCCCTCCCCCACCTGCTGTGGTCACTGGCTTGGTTTAGAGGGTCTTCAGCATTCTTGTTGGCTGGCCATGCCCTCTGCAGTCACTTTCTGCTCTAGCCACAGTCTTGAATTGTGCTGCCTTCTCTACCCACCCTAATTGCTCCCCCACCACACCCTTGCTGGTTGAAAGCCATCTTTCAGTCCCATCTCCAGCACTGCCTGCCATGCTTTTCCTCCTGACTACTTCATTGTGGTCTCTGCCATGCAGAAAACCCTCAAATGGTTTCCTTTCATTTCCTCTGTAGCTCATTGCGCAGAGTTTCTGCACCCTTCCTGCTCGGTTCCCATGCGTGTTATGTAGAGCCAAAGAATAATTAGACAGCTGTTGGTTTTCAAGTTGCAAAAATGAGTGAACAATTAAATGTCTGTTAAATCAGCAAAACAAATTAACTGGAATGTTGATGACATAGTAACCCCCATTCTTTAATAAAACTGAAACCAGAAATTAGTGTATCCATCTATTTGTTTTTATTTGTGTGTATACGTCTGTGTCTGTGTGAATGATGCTCCGTGAGTGCAAGTCCTCATGAAATCCAGAAGAGAACATTGGGTCCCTGGAGCTGGAGGTGCAGGTGTTGTGAGCTCTAGTGGGTGCTGGGAACCCGACTTGGATCCTCTGGAAGAGCGGTAAGCCCTTTTGACTGCTGAGCCGCCCCTTGAGCCCCTAGTCTACCCTTTCTTGAGATGCAGCTTGGTGAGGTATATTTTTTAAAAATTTTTTTTATGGTTTATTTAACTTTATTTTATGTGCATTGGTGTGAAGGTGTCAGATCCCCTGCAACTGGATCTTCAGACAGTTGTGAGCTGCCATGTGGGTGCTGGGAATTGAACTGGGGTCCTCTGGAAGAGCAGTCAGTGCTCTTAACCACTGAGCCATCTCTCCAGCCCCTTGGTGAGGTATATTTAAACATAAATACTTGCTTTGTTGTTTTGTTTTTTCCAGGTGGGGTCTCTCAAAGGCTAACCTTTGAGTCTCAAACTCAGTATGTGGCTGAGGATGGCTTTAAACTGATCCTTCTGCCTCAGCCTCCTGAGTTCTGAAGTTACCTGTGTGAGCTACCATACCAGATTCATGTTTGTGTTTGTGGAAACCTAAGAAAGCAAAGCAAACTAGAAGGAGGGTCACAAGAGCTGCTGCTGAGGCTGCACGTTCACTGCCTCACACTGCAGCTCTCGGTGCGATAGGTCCGTTCCCAGAATCCCCACGCAGAGGAACTCTTTTTCTCCCAGAGTTGAGGACAGCTCTGAGCTATGCTCCACATTTCAGTAATGTTAAACCTTGTTTTAAGTGGGAAGCTGAAGCTCAAAGTCGTTACATGACTTGCTCAAGGTCATATAGCTGTTCTGTTGTCACACAAATTCTTTTTTTTTTTTGTTTTTGTGGGGAGTACAGGGTTTCTCTCTGTACCCTGACTTTCCTGGAACTTGTTCTGTAGACCAGACTGGCTTCAAACTCATAGAGATCTGCTTGCCTCTGCCTCCCAGGTGTTGGGTTTAAAACATGTGCCACCACTGCCTGGTTGTCAAACAGATCTTTTTTTTTTTTAAAGATTTATTTATTTGTTATGTATACAGTGTTTTGTCTGCATGTCTGTACACCAAAAGAGGGTACCAGGTCTTATTATAAATGGTTGTGAGTCACCATGTGGTTTCTGGGAATTGAACTCAGAACCTCTAGAAGAGCGGCCAGCAGCAAGTGCTCTTAACCTCTGAGCCATCTCTCCCCCCCAAACAAGATTCTTAAGCAAGACTTTTGATTCCGTCTGACTCACAGTGGCCAGTTAAGTGCAGAAGTGTCACAGCAGTGTGGCTTAGCGCAGACGGAAGCAGCACGGGCCCGCGTATTCAATGGGCTGTTTCTGTGATGGCTTTATTAACTAAACCCCAGGTATTGTAGCGTTCACCCTTTAGAGTGCACAGCTCAGGGTTTTCCAATGTGTTCAGACCACTGCTCTCTACTCCAGAGCATTCATCAACCCAAAGTGAACGTCACAGGTCAGCAGTCAGTCCCCATCCGCCTGCCTTTCTCTCTCTCTCTCTCTCTCTCTCTCTCTCTCTCTCTCTCTCTCTCTTGTTTTTCAAGACAGGATTTCTCTATGTGGCTCTGGCTGTCTTGGAACTAGCTCTGTAGACCAGGCTGGCCTCAAACTCAGAGAACAACCTGTCTCTGCCTCCTGAGTGCACCCCTGTCAGCCAAAGTCACTTTTATAGCATCATGACTTGATGTGCTTTGGTTTCCCCTGCACACTTTTTAGCTGATTCATGGAAAGAGTTGCCAGGGTTGTTCATGCACCACAGCCCCAGCCCTCGGGAGGCTGGGGCAGGAGAATGGACAGCTCCAGTTCCAGCCTGAGCTACAAAGTCAGCCTGTCTCTGAAAACATAAAAATGAAGCAGAGTTTAACTTAATTTTAAAATTTTGATAATTGTGCTCGCTTCGGCAGCACATATACTAAAATTGGAATGATACAGAGAAGATTAGCATGGCCCCTGTGCAAGGATGACACGCAAATTCGTGAAGCATTCCATAATTTAAAAAAAATTGGATAATTATTATTCCTTCAGAATATAAAAATCAGTTTTTGTTCTTTTCTCAACCATTTCTTATATAGATTAAAAATCAAAAACTGAGTGTGTGTGGTAGTGGTCCACACGTTTAATCCCAGCACTCAGGAGGCAGCAGCAGGCAGATCTCTGAGTCCGGGGCCATCCTGGTCTACAGAGCGAGTTCCAGGACAGGTAGGGCTACACAGAGAAACCCTGTTCCAAAACAAACAACTGGGTGTGATGGCATACTTTTGTAACACTAGCACCTGAGAGGCAGAGGGAGAAGGTTCATTCAGAGTGTAGTGCCAGCCAGGACTACATAGTGAGACTTTATCTCAAAGAGGAAAAAAAAAAAAACCCGGAAAAAGAAAAGAAAAAAAATGAAATGATGCTTCAGTTATCCAGATCACCACAGTCATAGTTCTGGTTAGCATTTAGAATATAATACCTGCCATTTTGGAAGATTTTATTATCAGTTAAAGTAGTAGACTTTTATAGTGTCATGGGAAAACCATACTTTTCAAATGTGAGACTATTGTGATTTGCCCAACAATGCTGATTCTATAAGACTTTATTGTAGCTGGCTTTCTGCAGCCCCCAGTCACGACACAGCCTTCTTATCAGGTTGCAGTGCTCACCCTAACTTATGCTCCTTTCTAGCTGACTCTTAGCTCCCAGTAGCCTGCTTCTCTTCACCTATGTTTTGCCTTGGGGCTTCTTACCTTTCATTCTCTGCTCCTACTTTCCTGCTTCTTCTGTGTCTGTCTGGCCCCAGGCATCTCCCTCTTAAGCCTAGATTCTTTCTCTTCTTATTCTCTCTGCCTGCCAGCCCTGCCTGCCCCTCTCCTGCCTAGCTGTTGGCATTCAGCTTCATATTAGACCAACCAGGTGCCTTAGGCAGGCAAGGTGCAACAACACATCTTGACAGCATTAAACAAGTGCAGCACAAACAAATGCAGCACATCTTTCATTAAACAGTTACTCTGCAACACAAACAAGTTTAACACATTTTTACTTAGTTGAGCAAATGTTCTGCTCTACAGCACTT
Source organism: Ondatra zibethicus (assembly GCA_004026605.1). Taxonomy (NCBI): domain Eukaryota; kingdom Metazoa; phylum Chordata; class Mammalia; order Rodentia; family Cricetidae; genus Ondatra; species Ondatra zibethicus. Next base: position 39,326 of record PVIU01006841.1, read on the forward strand.
TGTACCTGTTGGACTCCACTCATCCCATCCATGTCTTTTTCTGGCTTAAAAGTGGAATCTGTAGACTGGTGCTTCTGATTCTGACCAAAATTCTGACAGAGATTGGATTCACTCTTCTGGCTACAGTCACAAAGCAAACAAAAAGCTCCAGACAGAACATAATGAGACAACTTCAAACATCAGTAAGCTAGCAGCAGAGAGGAGAGTGATCCCTGGGGAAACAGGCAGCAGGTAAGGCCTGCAGTTAACACCAGACTCCCAGAGAGTTCTTGTCTGCTGAGTCCAGAGAGAACAGACAGATGGCCTTGGAAGAGGAGAGTGCTCCACAGGCGTGCTCCAGAAATGTGCTCATCCCATTTGCTCTTCAAATGAGCACTGCTCAATTGTGTAGAAACCACTCAGAGAAAGAGCCACCCAAAAGCAACCTGTTTTTCAGAGTCAGACATGATGGCAAATGCCTATATTCTCGGTACTCAGAAAGCATAGGTGAGTCCAAGGCTAGCCTTGGCTACACAGTAGCAAGACTTTGTCAAACAGAAACGTTTAAGTTACTTCCAACCAAACTAGGAAAGCCTTGTGTTTCACAGAATACCAGGGAGGGACTCAGAAGCAGTTGCCTTAGTAGTGGGTGAATACAGCCTTCAACGGAAGACTTCTTATCCTCCCAACACGGCTCCAGGGCGGGCCTGGAAAGGATCGACTGTCTCCAGGTAGCTTAACCAGTACAACATCCCACATTTAGAGGAGTGCAGAAATACCTGGCTCTCACCAGGGCCAAATTCAGTTAGCCTCTGCTGAAAAATCTCCAGGCTCGCAGAGGAGAAAAAGTTAGTCGATAGAAACAGACACAGAAATGCCTCTGATGATGAGATTATTAGACCCTGAGGCAGTTGTCAAGAAAATACAGGAAAGACTGAGAGTGTTGAATACGGATAGGAAAGCCATGACCCAGTTTGAACAGTGGAGTGAGACCTACAGTGTGTGAGAATGGTAGCACAACAAGGGGCTCGCAGACAGCAGTGCAGGAGAAGCCAGAAAACTGAAGCCTTAGCAGTGTCGACTATCCAGGTATCATTAGACACAGTTTAACAACTACCTGGGAAAAAGGTGTCAGTTAGCTATGAAACTATCGTGAGGACACAATATGTATATCATTGTAGTTTTTAAGAGAAAAGGGATTATGTTAACTTTTTTTTTTAAGGGAAAAATTGCCGGGAATTTCAAAATTTGACCAGAAAAAAGTGAAAATGTAAAATAGTTGTCGTTAATAGGAAATGCACAGTAAGAAGATAGATTCAGGGCTGGAGAGGTGGCTCAGAGGTTAGGAGCACTGGCTGCTCTTCCAAAGGTCCTGAGTTCAATTCCCAGCACCCACATGGTGGCTCACAGCCATCTGTAATGAGGTCTGGTGCCCTCTTATGGCACGCAGGTGTACATGCAGGCAGAACGCTGTATACATAATAAATAAATAACTCTTAAAAAAAAAGAAGATTCAGTAAACACTGTGTCCATGGTCACATTGAGTTCAGACAGCTAAAATCTCCACTGTGAGTGTGGTTGGTGACTTGCTATGCTGCCCAGAAGGAACTCACTGCGGGGAGAAAAACAGAATAAGATAGAAAAGTGAGCTATACTAACAGTGTCTAAAGGAAGCTGAAATAGTACTGACTTTACACCAGTTCAATTTTAGAGCCAACAAGATTACCAAGAATAGGGACTAGAAAAAATGGCTCAGTAGTTAAGAGTAAGTTCTTCCAGGAGACCTGAGTCCCATTCCCAGCACCCACATTGGGTGGCTCATCTCCCCACACATAGCTCCAGCTACAGGGGGTGTGATGACCTCTTCTGGCTTCTGCCAATATTCACATGCACACATGCCCACACATGAATGTTAAAAAGAGACAAGATTACCAAGAATAAAGACCTCATGTTAAAGGGGTCATTACTCTTAAATATTTAATAGTTTGAAATATTTATGTACCTATAAAGAGAACTTCAAAATACATGAATCAGAATCTGATAAACCCTGAAGAGGTCTCTAGTTATCCTTGGAGACTACAAACCTGACCACTTATCAACAGGGTATTAAGAAAATAGGTAGAGAAAAACAAAGGCGAAAGTAAATAGAAGAAACAGATCAAAGATAAAGCTTAAATTAGTAAAATAGAAAATAGAAAAACAGGGCTGGAGAGATGGCTTAGTGGTTAAGAGCATTGCCTGCTCTTCCAAAGGTCCTGAGTTCAATTCCCAGCAACCACATGGTAGCTCACAACCATCTGTAATGAGGTCTGGTGCCCTCTTCTGGCCTGTAGTAGGCACACATGTGGACAGAATATTGTATACATAATAAATAAATATTTAAAAAATAAAAGAAAATAGAAAAACAGTAGGGAGAGCCAGTGAAGTAAAACGTTGTCTGTTGGAAACACAAACATGGTCTGTGAACTTCCAGCCTGAGGAGAGTAAGGGAGAATGCACACCGCAAGTTGGGCGTGAAAGTAGCAAAAATATAGAAGGCGCAATTTCAAAAAGAAGATAAAAAATAGTATGTATGAGTTGCTTTCACTAATGAGTAGACTGATTCAGGACAGCAAGGCTTATTTCAGAAGCAGTGAATAAGCCTGCGAAGGGCTTCATCTGTGGAAAACAAAGCCAAAGGCTGGATTCCTTCAAGAAAAACTAAGGCCTACATGGTTTCCCTGAGGAATCTTCCATATGTTTTAAGAACTGTAACATCAGTTTTGCACAGACTCTCGGATAACAACAGAATATTTCCTAACTCATTCTGTGATGCCAACATTACCACAATGTCAAAGTTGAACAAATAGATTTGTTCAAAAAAAAAAAAAAACCAAATAACCCTTAAGAACATAGCCCACATGGTGGCTCATAACAGTCCCAGGGGATCTGAATCCCTCTTCTGACCGTGACAGGCATCAAGCATTTATATACTGCACAGACATACATGCAGGCAAAATACATACATAAAATAATAAGTCCTTAGAATTTGTTTAATAGAAAAAAAACTGCAGGAGGTTACAGAGGTGGCTCAGCAGCTAAGAACACTGACTGCTCTTTCAAAGGACCCAGGTTCAATTTCCAGCACCCACATGGCAGCTCACAACTGTAACTTCAAGACCTTAGACCCTAACACAGACATACTTACAGACAAGACCCAATTGCACATAAAATAAAAATAAAATTTAAAAGGAAAAAACCCAACTTTTCACAAATAAAAACTTGGAGCAAATTGATCTTTGTAGTTTAGAAAATAATCCTTTTTTCATACTATACTCCTGGTATGTGGAGGTTTAGGTAGGTGTATATAACTCCTTTTTATTTTTAAAATTTTCTGTTTAAGTATTTGATGTCATCATTTTACAATGACTTAACCCTATAGCTTGACCTGTAGATTGTAACAGACTCCAGGATCATGATTAATATCTCACAAACTGCAAAGTTCCTTTGTGTTTGCTAGTAGCAGGATTTAGTTGTAATGGGCGTCCTAGAAGGAAGGTGTAACCAATGACTAGTGGCTAGTGGTTTCACCCTGGTTAGACAGAAAGTACCAACGGCACATGAACATATTTTAAACGTTCAAATTCTGAGATATGAGTAATACCTGTTTGCCAAGTGGCGGTAGATTTTTAACCCTCAAGGATTAATTCCATCCGCAGAGGGCAGCAGAGTGGAACCAGCCACGGGAAACAAGATGGCAGCTCAGCACAAGATGGCGCAGTAGCACACATGAGTTCAAACTTGGGGAGTCTGACCCCAAGTGGTTTATTTTAGGCTAGTTTAAGCACAGCACAATCTGGTGAAAACTATTCTTCTGCACAATCCCTTGTGTACAACAAAGCATGCCTAAGTGTCTAAGGAACAAAATAAATATAGATCAGACGTGACTACATCGACTCTGAAAAGTACGTGTGACACATTCCGTAAAGTTAGGTTTTATAGACTGAGAAAGCTTACGAGGAGTGTCCAGTGCTGGGAGTCCTCAACCACACACATAGCACGGAGGTCACCAGGCTAGAAAGCACTTCCATTCCAGCCTTCTGGGGGGTGGGGGACATGGGTATTGCATTCCTTCCCTTGAAGAAACAACCCTATCTATTTAATATTTCAGGTTCCCCTACTGCATGTCTGTGAGCACAAAGACTTCTGTGCCCCCTACAAAAAGTAAATCCAGTTGATCATAGACTAAAATGTAAAGCACAAATTTATGAAATTTCTGGCAGAAAATCTTTGTAGCTTTGGGTGTAGCAAATTTTTCTGAAGTAAAATGAGTAAAAGAAAACACAGTGGAACTAGTTATGGTGACGCTCCTATAATCCCAGCATGAAGAGGTGAGGCAGGAGAATCATGAGTTCAAGGGTAGTCTGAGCTACACAGCAAGCAGATCAGACTGCCTAGAGACCTGAGCTGGGGAAAAGGAAGTAGAAACTGGTGGATGACAGATCTGTTCATTATCTGGATTGTGATGCTGGCTTTACGGGGATAGGGAGAGTGCACATACACACACCGTATGCTAGAGTATGAGCAATTTGTTGTGAGTTTCTCATACAGTCTGCTAATGAAGCTTATGCATTCTTCACATTTATAGTATGCTGCTTAATTCTAAAGTACTGCAAGGGCCCTAGTCTCGTTTTAGAGAGATGTGCCAGTGGTTAGTGAGGAGGAAGAATGTGTGCCGTGTGTATTGTTTTCTTGCAATTTTAATGTGTTGTGGAATTGAAAGACCAGGTGGTGGCGGTTCACACAGTTAGTCCCAGCACTTGGGAGGCAGAGGCCAGCCTGATCTACAGAACAAGTTCTGGTACAGCCAGGGCTATACAGAGAAACTCTGTCTCAAAAAGCCAAAAGTAAAAATGAAAGAAGACAAAGACAGACAGACCAGGTGAGTGCCCGGTCCGTGTTCTCTGCCATGCTGAAGGCATTTTTAGAGCATCTCTAAAAATGTTAGATTTTTACTTTACTATCAAATTAGAACTTGACTATCCAAGTGGATGGTAGAGAAAGAAAGGACAGAACTGTCGGGGAGCCCTAAATGTGGGATGAAGGAACCTACTGAATGGTGTTGGTCACATGACTGGTATCTATAATAAGCAAATGAGTGGCTCCTGAAAGGCTTTGGGTGCTGCTCCACAGGGCAGAGGGCACATTGTGGTGTGTGTAGCAAAAGACTGGATGTTCCAGCTTGTCCCTGCTTTGTCACATGAGTTTGTTTATTGAAGCATGGGAGGTTTCGAGACAGGGTTTCTCTATGTAGTTCTGGTTGTTCTAAAACTCAGTCTATAGACCAGGCTGTCCGTGAACTCACAGAGGTTTACCTGCCTCTGCCTCCCAAGTGCTGGGACTAAAGGCGTGCATCACCATGTCCTGCTTACGTGTGTTCTTAAAAAGAAGAGAAACTTTCTGGTTGGCCGGTGGGAGATGTGACTACAAAGGAATGGTGACAGAGACCACATCTGGCTGGGTCGGTAAAGTGCTTGTTATGCAAGCACCAGGACCTGAATTCAGACCCGCAGCACCCGCGTGGGAAGCTACTGTAGTGGTGTGAGTCTGGGCTTGTCCAGAGAGTCCAGTTAAATATGCATCGGTAGAAGTTCACTGAGACCCTGTTACAAAACATAAGGTGGAGAGCACCTCAGAAAGGCACCTGAAGCCCACCTCCAGCCTCTACAGGCATACACAAATGAATAACATTGAAAAATCAATTTAAGAGCCGGGCGGTGGTGGCACACGCCTTTAATCCCAGAACTCGGGAGGCAGAGGCAGGCGGATCTCTGTGAGTTCGAGGCCAGCCTGGTCTACAAGAGCTAGTTTCAGGACAGGCTCCAAAAGCTACAGAGAAACCCTGTCTCAAAAAACCAAAAAAAAAAAAAATCAATTTAAGAAAGAACAAAGAGACACAGTATTTGAAGATGGAGGAAGGGAACCACTGGCGCAGATACTGAAGCTAGGGGAGCTCACAGTTACCCCCCCCCCCACTGGCTAGAATGGAAAGTTGAGCTCTAATACTAAAATAACTTTTTATTCCTTGGGAATTTTTCCCTTTCCACCTGTCAAATCCGACTTCCCAGAAAGCATAGATTTATTCATTAAAGGTAATTTCTAAATATAAAGTCTGAGAGCTGGAGTGTTGTTTTAGCCTAACCCTGCAATTATAGCTAGAGAAACTGAGGGCAAAGGCCCTGTCACCAGTGCCTGTAGATAACGGTGTGTGCCTTCTGGCCTCTCAGCCTCCATGGCCAGAGCTTTTGTTCTTACGGGAGGAAGGCTTGTTCACAGACCCAAAATGCTATTCTTTTTTTAAAGAGCTGATTTATTTATTCCATGTGCTCGCAAACCTTCATATCTCCAGAAATTAGAAAGGTATACAAACTACAAACATGTTATATATTAAATTTTGCTGTAATGTATCTTTATTTTATTTTTTTAAATATTTATTTATTTATTATGTATACAATATATGCCTGCAGGCCAGAAGAGGGCACCAGGCCTCATTATAGATGGTTGTGAGCTACCATGTGGTTGCTGGGAATTGAGCTCAGGACCTTTGGAAGAGCAGGCAATGCTCTTAACCGCTGAGCCATCTCTCCAGCCCTGTAATGTATCTTTAAAGTGCAGGAAATTTATTTTTAGTGATAACTCAGAAAGCATTTATTAGTGTACTTTTTAGTACTCCAAGGAAATCATTTGCATTTTCAGCTCTTATAATGAAGCATGTTTATAGTTTTTCTTTTGGACTTAAAAATGGCCTTTAAGAAACACAAGGAAGTCATGTTTTTAACATCTGCTTGATTTACATTGAAGTGTTTGAATGAGAGTGGTTTATTACAAGAGGATGAAATATTTTATGTCTATGGTTGTTTTTCCTGCATGTATGCCTGTGCACTCGTGTGTGTGTGTGTCTGTGTGTGTGTCTGTGTGTGTCTGTGTGTGTGTAGTACCTGCAGAGGCCAGATGATAGGGTCAGATAGTATGGAGCTGCTGTGTGGGTGCTGGGACTCAGACCCAGGTCCTCCATAAGATCTGTCAGTGCTGTTGATGGCTGACCCTGTCTCCAGCTCTGGGACACGGTAGTGTATAATAGGTTTCTTTTCCCTTCACCACAACTCTTCCCCCATCGCTAGTCAGTGTGTCCTCCAGAGATGGTGAGAGCCGCCCTGGTCCTCTGCTCACTGTGTGACGTATACACAGGTGTTCTTCCAGTACACTTCACGCCTGCATGGCTAATTGTACCCGTTTTTCTTAGTTTATCGCTCCTGAGGAAAAACAAATCTTATTTTTAATTTTAAAGTTACAGTTGGGTACAGGATAATTTTTTCCCGATTTAGAGAAATCGTCTAGTCAGCTTGTCATGGCATTTTAGCACTGATTCTGTATTGTGCCTGGTGTTTTCCTGTCTTCGTTTTAACTGCTTTTGAAAATCACAGTTCTCGTAACCATTTGTCAGTACTGCTTATGTGCCCTTTATTATAAGTAGTGGAGCTTAAAAGGAACCACTCCACACTATAGGGTTTATTGGCTTCTGGTGGTCTGTTCTTAGAAATCAGCAGCAGATTGGAACTAAACTATTAGGTGTTAATGAGTCACCTCAAGTTAATAATCTACCACTCTGGTACCAAGTAGAAATTTGATTTTTTTTTTAAGATTAAAAACACAGAGGCAGGCATGGTAACACACCCTTTTAATCTCAGCACTTGTGAGGCAGAGGAAGGCAAATCCCTGAACTTAAGGTTAGCCTGGTTAACTTAGCAAGTTCCAGGCCATTAAGGACTACATAGTGAGACCCTATCTCAAAAACAAAACCAACAACACAGACCAAAGTTACAGAGATTCATTCTGCTGTCTCTGCCATCACCAAATGTAAGTTTCCTAGAGCTGCTTGTTTCTGTTGTCATAGTGGAAACATTAGAACAGTGCCTGGGACAGCATTGGCTTCAATTCCCCTCTTGGGGTTCAAACTCAAGACCTCAATATCTCAAAAACATACATACAGATGATGTCTGTAGCCGTCTTAACCAAGGGGAAATGACGAGAACAGACATTTGACATTTAGGTGCTATGTCTGTGCAGTGGTAGTCAGGTGACTCTAGATGTCTGCACACCCTGTTAGCTGCAGTTACAGTGACATATTGTAATCAGGTGACTCTATAGCCGTCTGCACACATGTTAGCTGCAGTTACAGTGACACATTCAGATACAAGCAGTTTGTGTTGCCTGTAGTCTCATCCATAACTCAGTACCTAAGAGACCAAGTCATCCCTGGGTACCATAGTGACACACTTTATCTGCCACAGTGGCATGGCAATAGTGTGCTTTTTGAATGAACATTCATCTAAGGAAGATTTCCTTCGTAGTTTGGTGACTTGGGTGTTTAATACTTCCAGGCTTAGCTGCACATACATGTAACTCATCATTTTACAAACTGTAACATTATGGTTCGCATTTCCAAATATTCAGACATTTTTATGACCACCCACTTAGGAAATACTTTGATTTGGGGTTGGAGAGATTGCTCGGTAGTTAAGAGCACCGACTGCTCTTCCAGAGGATCCAGGTTCAGTTCCCAGTACCCACAGCTGTCTGTAATTCATCCCAGGGAATCTGACACCTTCTGGCCTTTGTAAGCACCAGGCATACATGTGGTGTGCGGACGTACATTCAGGCAAAATGCCATGCACATAAAATAAATTCATATTTAAAATAGTATTTTTAAAAGAAATCTTTTTATTTCACAACACTGTCAGTTTAACTGTAATTAGGCACCTGTAAATAATTACTGAGGAGGCTTTCAAGCGTTCTTTTTTTTTCTTTTTTAATCCTTACTTTGAAAACGTCCTTTTCTTGAATTGTTACTTTTCATTGTTACTCTTTCCCTTATGAGTTTAAACAGGACTTGTCCTTTACACAACTAAACCTTTACTTCCCTCTGCCAAGAGCATTCTTTCTTCTAAAACTCTGCTGTGAATACCAAACTTTCCAGCTATCGTCTTGGCATCTTCATCCCTCTCCTGCTTAGCTTTCACACTCAGGAGACTCTGCCGTCCCTCTCCTGTCCTCACCATTGCCCAGTGCTCTGAGGACACGAAGGAACACAAACTCAGCACTTTGTGTTGCTTTTTAAAACAACCTTTAGCAAATCCTTACTTTGAAGAGGTGTCCTGTCTTAGTCTATCTTAGAGTATCTGAAGAGAGATGTGGCCGGGCGGTGGTGGTACACGCTTTTAATGCTAGCACTCGGGAGGCAGAGGCAGGCGGATCTCTTTGAGTTCGAGGCCAGCCTGGTCTACAAGAGCTAGTTCCAGGACAGGCTCCAAAGCCACAGAGAAACCCTGTCTCGAAAAACCAAAAAAAAAAAAAAGAGAGAGAGAGAGAGAGAGATGTGAAGTTACACAGTGCTAAGGAAAGTGTGCAGTCAATTAATAAACATCATGTAAAGATGAAAACATGACTAATTTTAAGAAAGTCTCTGGAACAGACTAAACAAAATATTGGCCATAGCTACTGACCAAATGGTGATCTAAAAATTCCGTCAAAGAAAATCTCTTCCCACACAGAGCGAAAAGGACAGTGGAGGAAAACAGAGAAGCTGTGGTTCTCAGCCACATCTGGCTTTACACTGAGACCATGCAGCGTGCCCTGACACCGGCTCGGAGTCCCGGCACCCACCGTGTTTCAGAAGTTCTACAGGTAATCCTAAGGGCAACAGTGTTAGTTAGCAGCGTTAGCAGGAAGCCCAAAGGATGAGACTTAAAGGCCGGACGTCTGTCCAGTGAGACTTAGGAGCAGACGAGGATGGTGAGAGTGAGCGAGTTGAAGTGCATAATAGCACACGCTGAGGATGGGAGACCTGCAGGGTGCCCTGCTCATCAGAGCGTCAAGCAGCTTCAAAACACTGTCGCCTGGGGGATCTGGTGTGGACACTGGTACGAGAACAGTATCAGTGTGGGAGGTCTAGCCATTTGGTAGTTAACAGAAGCTTTCAGTCCCCTGTTGATGAATACTGACTGTCTTCTCAGTTTGTGTCTTGTCTCAGGTGCTTGCTGACTAGCACTTTGGAGAGTGCGTGCTTATCTGGCACGTCCATAACAGAAGGAACTGTGTGTTCCCTTTCTGTGGCACTGGGAAGCAATTTCCCCCCCTTTAGCTGGTACAGTACAATAAGCTTTATCATGAATTAATAATAGTATTAGGTAAGAGTGACTTTAAATCCAGACTAAAACTTGGGTGGGGAAAGAACACAAGAGTCTTTTAGAAAAATAGTGAAACTTCTTCAGTTTGCCTTAAAGGGTTTTAAGAATTGTCCTGTCTTTTTTATGTAACACAATAAAATAAAAAGATTGTTTGTTTGCTTACAAAAACCTATACTTCTAGTGGCCTAAACGGAATTCAGGAGAAATATTTGGAAAATTTAGTTTATTTCTTTATTCTTTTAAGATTTATCTGCCTTGGAAACCTGAGAAAGGGTTTGTTTTCTTGTTCTGAGGATTCCTGGTACTTTTCTTCACATGGACTCAACAGTACTGTTAGGAACCGTTCTCTGAGCTTTACAGTACTTGCATTCCCTTAAAGACTGAATAAGTTCCTTTGTCAAGTTGGCACTTACAGAGCCAACAAATTGGCGTGTGGGGATTTGTTACTTATTTGAATAGCAAGCCAAGGTTTTTTTTTTCCTTTTTCACTTTTTACTTTTAACTTAATTATTTTTCTTTTAAGAATATGAATACTGTATTTACATCATTTCCCTTTAATTCCTCCTGTGCCCCCTTGTCAAATCAATGCCCTTATTCTTTAATTATTATTGTTACTTGTTTGTACGTATAAATTTATAAATACAACCTTCTAAGGTCATGTAGCTTTCCTTGCGTGTGTTTAGGGCTGACCTTTTTGAGAGGGTCTTGTGTAGCTAAGGCCAATGCTTAACCCCTGGATCTTCCTGCCTCCACCTCCCAAGGGCTGGTATTGCAGGCAGTGTATGCTGCCGCCGCCACCAGCATGCACCTGGCTGGAGAAAACATTTTTTTCTCTTTAATTAATTAATTTTATGTGTATGGGTGTTGCTTGCATATGTGTCTGGGTCCCCTCTGCATACAGAACCCATACAGGCCAGAAGAGGGTGTCAGATCTACTAGATCTGAGTTATAGATGGTTGTGAGCCACCTTGTGGGTGCTAGGAATCAAACCTCAGTCCTCTGGGTGCTCTCAACCACAAAGCCATCTCTCCAGCCTTCCAGTAAAATATTTTTTTAAAGAAACAGTCCATAAATAATATATGCCTCCCATTCAGCACCATGAACGCATTTATCGGATTGTTGCTGCAATGGACTTTGGTTGTGACACATGTCACCTATTAAAAGTCTGTTGCTTAGATTGGGTTTCTGTTCACACTCATAACCCCTTATGTAATTCTTATGTAATCCCAGACATACTGGTATATTAAATAGGTGTACAAACTGAACATTATTGACAATAAATCAGTAATAGTTTATTGTAAAACTTATTTGGTGTGTGTATACATACATATATATACATATACATATATATATGTATTTGGTGGGGGGTGGTTCAAGACAGGATTACATTTCTGGCTGTCATGGAACTCACTTTGTGGACCAGATTGTCCTCGAACTCACAGAAATCCACTTGCCTCTGCCTCCCGAGTGCTGGGATTAAAGGTGTGTGCCACCTTCGCCCAGCTGGTGTACATATATTTTTATTGTTTGTTAAAGATGAAAGCAGATATGTGTACCAACAGATGGTCATGTACATTTGTTGTACAGTCCAACTCAAAGATAGACTAATTTGATATTCATGCCAAGAAACAACAGTAGAAAGATGGTAGGTGCTCATTGTATGTCACTAACTCACAATGTTTCTATTAGAGCAGAGAACAAGATGTACAGCAAAAACACTGCTACTTAAAGCACGCAGTAGCCTGCATTCTGAGCCAAGGGGTTGCAGGCAGTCCTGTTTGGTTTTGCTTGGCATGATGGCATGCACAGTCAAATGCACATGTGTGCTCGGAACCAAGACCTCAGAGTTCCATAATGTAACATGGCCAGCACTGCCGGACAACTTGGATTCCTTATGAATTGATTTTTGAACGGACTTTGGGCCATTGTGCGTTCAGAAACAGTTACTGCTGGTTAGTTTTTCTCTACCTGGTGTGAGAACACTACTCAGGTTTTGGTTTTGATACACATCACCTGTTAAAGGGTTTATGTCACTGTGTTGGGAAGGGTCCTTTCTCCTGGACTGGGAAGGTCTTTTCTCCTGTGTTAGGAAGAGCCTTTCACCTGTGTTGGGAAGGACCTTTCTCCTGTATTGGAAAGGTCCTTTCTCCTGTATTGGGAAGATCGTTTCTCCTTTGTTGGGAAGGGCCCCTCTCCTTTCCTGGTATGTAATCTAGGGTGGTGCTGGAGACCATTTTCTCAAGAATTTTTCGCATAGTAGTTTTAATTTCTCCAGTGCTTTGATCGTGTGTTCTGATGATCGAGGTCCGTGTATCTGTGAGAACCTCAAAAACATACTTCCCATGGATACTGACCATAACCTGCTCCCTGCAGATACTTACAAGGCCATGTCTTTCTGCTGTTAGGTACTTCACACAATTTTCTGAGTGTCAGAAACTATGTCACGAGCATTGGGTTTCCAGAAGCTTGTCTGATTTTTCTTATTATCTAGTCCAGCATCATGTAGACTGGGTCCTTAACTTTCGTTGTTTGTTTGAGAACAGTTTGTTCTAGCTTTCACTTACCCTGAGCCAAACACTTGGACCTTTTATTCTGGAATAAACTGTGCTAGGAAATCCAGAGTGGGGGGTTGGCCCTTGGGTTTCGGTGCTCTCTGAAGATCTTTGGGCACAGCAAGCTTCTCCCACTGGAGAAAACTTGGCTTGTTTGGAAAGGAGTTAAAACACTGTGCTCAGTTGTCTGGTCAGTGGTTGTGGCGGTAGAATGCTCTTTCACAGGATAGAACTTGTTTTGTTTGGTTTTGACTGTAAACAGAGGACTCAGGGTCTGTTCTTACCCTAATGTGGAAGTGGTCAGTTCTCAGCTGGGTTCATAGTGTCCTTAACCTCAGGCCTCAGGAGGCTGAGGCAAGAGAATGTCCAGATTGAGGCCAGTCTGGGCTACATAAGAACCTGTTTCAGGAAATAATTGGTAATTCTTCATTTTCCCTGCTCAGTTATGGAGCAGTATAAAGTTAATCAAAGCAGTAGAAAGTGTGTTTTGTTTAGCCTATTGATGATTGATAATTTTTTTTGGCCTTGCATTAATGTGGGATGTCCTTCTGTATATGTGTTGCTCTTATTGTATATGGTTGCTTTGGTCTGTGGCAGGGTAGAATATAGCCAGGCTGGAAGAGATATAGAAATAGAGTAGGCGGAGTCAAGGATGCCATGTAGCTACCCAAGAAACAAGAGGTAACAAAACCACGAGCCTGTTAATACACAGATTAATAGAAATGGGTTAATTTGAGATATAAGAGTTAGTTAATAAGACACCTAAGCTATCGGCCAAACAGTGTTGTAATTAATATAGTTTCTGTGTGATTATTCGGCTCTGGGTGGCCAGAAATGAAGGAGCAGTCTCTGTTCACATTGCATGAAGAAGTGTCAGGTGACATTAGCAGTAAGAGCTACTCATGTAGACAGGTATGGTGGCACACACCTTTAGCCCCAGCACTCGGAGGCAGAGGCAGATGGATCTCCATGAATTCAGAGGCCAGCTGGTCTACAAAGCTAGTTCTAGGACAGCCAGGGCTGTTCACACAGAGAAACCCTGTCTTGGAGAAAGGGGAGGGAGTGAATCACACATTTAAATATATATAATCTATCACTTAATTCAGATCTCTTTGTGAGAATAGAGTCTTTATTCTGATCACACTTCTCTGAACAAAGGTTTAGAGTAGTCCAAGTCGGAGCAGAGGGAGGACCTCAGGGTTCTGTGAATATGAGCGGTGCGTAACTGTGTTCCCCAAGACCCTTAACTCTACCACGAATGCCTCATAAATAAAACATTCAATCAGAGCTAAAGAAGGTAAAACATGGGCAGAGTGACTCACACGTGGGCAGTGGAGCTGGCGTGTGGGGGAAGAAGAAAGAGCTATCAAATCGTTGGTGCGGGAAAAGCCCTGGGCTGGCTGTGGCAAAGGACTTGGTCAGTTTGCTCTGTGTGGTCTGTGCAGAGAAGTAGCAGAGGCTAGATCTGAAAGACAGCTTAGAGTTATATTATGAGAGAAGTAGCAGAGGCTAGATCTGAAAGACAGCTTAGAGTTATGAGAGAAGTAGCAGAGGCTAGATCTGAAAGACAGCTTAGAGTTATGAGAGAAGTAGCAGAGGCTAGATCTGAAAGACAGCTTAGAGTTATATTATGAGAGACACCTTGAGTGATAGGGGAAGGGAACTTTGTTCTCTCCTTTTTGTGTGTGGAGGGTGATTTTGTTTTGATTTTCCGTTTCTTTTTTTCTTTTTTTTTTTTTCTTGAGCTGGTATCTCATTCCCCAGGCTAATCTGGAACTCATTATGTAATCCAGGTTGGCTTTGACTTTACAACCCTCCTGCCTCTTCCTCTGAGTTCTAGGATTACAGGCATGAGCCACCATTCCCAGTCCCTAAACCTGTAGCTGTCAGAAGTGAGCGGTGAAAAGTGTAGTCTTCCAGAAGGTTCAGCGGTGACAAGTGCTTGCCTTCTTGAGCCTTGGATCTCTGCTGTTTCTTAACCTCAGGGCTGCCTGGATGATAACTCCCTGTCTTTAGCAAAGCACCCGAGAAGCTCTTAGTTCTCTCGAAAGAGTACGGCTGTAGGAGAAGGGTACTGTAACGTTCTGAGAGGGCAGCTTCTCCCTGCAGAGTCGTCTGAAGGAGTATAATTACCAGCAGACCCGGCTTGTACTACCCTCTAATCTAGGACCAGGGCTAGACGGGAAATTGAAGAACTGGGTGATGTTTTACTGACCTGTCTGATGACATCAATATGTGTGCACAGCGAATACTTTGTTATTATTTCTGGTGTTTTAACTCTATTAGTCTTATGTAAGCTCAGTTCTCGGGGGTTTTCCAGGCGCATTAAGAAATGATATTTTCACTGCAGAAAATACCTTTCTTTCGGCAGGTTTTCTTCTAATAAGAGACAATGACTACTGATGAAGGCACCAGTAACAATGGAGAAAACCCAGCAGCCACAGTGCTTGAGCAGGGAGAAGATATTACTACCAAAAAAGATAGAGGAGTACTAAAGGTAAGGCACAGAGGAGTGTAATGAGGGAACCCTGCTCTGCGGAAGGGAGAGGGAGAGTTTATCCAGCCTTTTTATGGGGGAGAAGGCTGGCTGGTGTTTTTTTTAACTAAGGCGAAGTAGTAAACCCTACAGCTCAATTCTCGTCTTTCTTCATAATGGGGGCTGCTAATCTCAGACTTTAAGTGCAGCAGAGGTTGGGCTGGGTCACACACATCTTAGGTCCTGGAGAACAACCCAAGTTGCGCTTGATTCCAAGAGACTGCACCCTGTCCTTACTTTAGAGCGTGCATGTGGATGGATTGCTGTCTTAACTACTGTTCTAGTGTACTGAAGCTACACTGTAGCTGCGCTAAAGAATCTATAGAGGAGAAGCAGAGGACTTAGCTTTATATACAGGTACTGTTTCTATGTGTCATGACATAGGATCACAGGCTGTTTGTTTGAGTCATCTTTCCTATTTATTTAAAGCACAATAAATACTTTTTCATTGTGTATGTGTGTTACTTGCTTGTGTGCACGAGTTTTTATTGTGTGTGTGTTACATGCATGTGTGCACGTGTACTTGCCCTCTGTCAGGATATCTTTCTCAGTCACTTCTCCACTTTATTTCTCTGTGAGACAGGGCCTTTCATCACTCCTGGAGGCCACTGTTTTGGTAAGACTGCATAGCCAGCAAGCCCGTGGGTTGCAGACGCCCTCTGTCATGAATAGGTTTTCACATAGGCCCTAGGAAGCTGAACCTGGGTTCTCCTGCTTGCTCAGCACACACTTTACCCGTGAACTATCTCTTCAGACTCCTCATAGTTTTTAGTCTGTGTCTCAGCAGCTGTGTTCTGGAGGCATTACCCTTTTAATGATGTGGTTCTGGGGATGGTACTTAGGGTGTCCTGGATGCTAGACAGGAGCATCACCAGCTTTGTATTTTTGAGACAAGGTCTCACTAAGTTGCCCAGGCTGCCCTTGAATTCACACTGTAACCCAGGCAAATCTTGAACCTGTCATCTTCCTCCCTTAGTCTCCTGAGTAATTGGGATTACAAAACTGTGCCAGCAGGGTGGGCCAAATTCTCCCATTTTATAGGAGAATGAGCTGAAATCAAGAGGTGGAGTGACTTGAACACATTCAGCATTTGCTTGTCCCACACTGTCATCACACATGTTTTATGTAGTTAATTTTTCTCTGATGAGCTTATCTTGCATATTCTCAATGTTCCTGCCATGTGGAAACTCAGCCACTTCTGTGTCGACACTGCTGGGTTGGTCCTGTGTCTCCTTGCTCATTTGGACGCCTGTCTTCTGTCCTGGTCTCCTGAACTTCCATGTGTTCCTATTGTCTTACTCTCTGCTGTCAGTCCATGCTGTCTTCTTCCTGAGGCTTCCCATCCAGAGCTCTAACAAACTTCTCAAGGCACTGGAGACTTTTCAGGCTGTCCACAGTATCTCCCTTATTTTTTTCAGTGTGCCACATTCAGAGACCTGGCCTCCAGGCCCCCCAGACCCTGTGTGTTCTGTAACAGAATCCAGGGTGATTCATGAAAGAGACGTTTATTTTGGCTCCCCGGGCCAGAGCCTGAGGAGTCCAAGAACACAGCCTGCATCCCCTGTTCCTTGTAGAAAGCAACAGGCAGGCAGGCAGCCTGGGGGCACAGACAGGAAGCAGTCAAGCTTTTTACAACTTCTGTGATGAGCCCAGCCCTTTCACCTGGGTCACACAAGCAAGGCATTGATTCCACCTAAACCTGCTTCCCTCTTGAAGTCCTCACATCCCAACACTGGCTCATTAGCAATCAGATTTCAACATAGTCTTTAGAGAGGACAGATTGCATTCATGCTTTCTTCAGACCACTGTATCCCTCCACTGGAGGTGCACATTGCTGCCTAGTCTGCTCAGAGCCCGCTAAGAAAACAGACAGTAGACTATAGTCTCCTTTGTTCTAGGAATAAATCTAAAGACAGCAAGTTTTAGGCTTATTATGAATGTTTGTGGTTTGATGATCTTTAGGTCCTACTGTCTAGATCCTCCAAGTCACCATGAGGATTTTGGTGAAGATTCAGAGGTCTGGCAACTATTACCTGGAGCATTTGTTAACATCCTCTGTTTGTAAAATTTATAGTAATACTAATCAAGAAAAATAAAAGTTGGGTTTGCATTTTTCAAATTAAGACTAGATTTTTATCTTTAAGACAACGTAATACTTAAGCACAAGTTTCATCTTGCTGGGGAGACAGACAGATACACACACACAGAACACACACCATACCCCACCACCTGCTCTGGAGCGATACTGGCACATCTGTTTCCATTGCAGCTGGCCTCTGACTCCCATAGTGCACCCCACATGCCTGGGGCTTCTTAGAGTCCTCATGTGCAAATCCCCACCGATGACTGCCACTGGGCCCTAGTGTCACATGCAAGTTGGAACAAGAACCTCTTAAGGATTTCAAATAGGTTTTTTAAAATTATTCTTTTGAATTTTTTTCTTTTAAGGCCTGGAAGAAGCTGTGTGATAGTATTGCATACATTTAATCCCACAGGGAGGCAGAGGAAGGATCTCTATGAGTTCGAAGCCAGCTTGAACTACCGAGAAGTTTCAGGACAGCCAAGGCAACATAGAGAAACCCTATCTTGAAAAACCAAACAGAGAGAAAGGCCTAGAAGAGCAGTATTGCCTTTTTTCCTTTACAAAATATTTGAGCCTACTGGGTGATGGTGGTGCATGCCTGTAATCTCAGCACTCTGGAGGCAGAGACAGGAGAGTTCTGTGAGTTCTAGACTAGCCTGGTCTCCAAAGTGAGTTCCAGGACTGCCAGGGCTACACGGAGAAACCCTGTCTCAAACAAAAGATTGGGCATTTGAGCTGAGAAAGTTGAGAAATCTAAGTTCAAGGTGTTTATGTGATGTTTATATGGGGTGGGGCTGCAGAGACACATCTCCAAGAATTAATAACAAGTAATTATTTACATGAAAATCAAACTCTTCCCAAAGAGGATGTTATCAGGTGTTAACTGCTTGCTATCTTAGGTACTGCTGAAAATGACCCTGGATGATTGACAGGCTAAGTTGCATCACCACACTCCAGGAATGAATTTTCTTTTCTAAGAATTGACCAGCTGCATTAGAATAAAAGAAATATTCTGGATTTTACAATGACCAAATATTTATCATTTTGGAGTTACTCTTTTTCTTCTTCTTTTTTTTAAACTAGAAAACAAGTTACTTGGTATCATCCGAGTCTAGATTTTACAGATTGTTCAAGTAATGGAAATGTGGCCTGTTACATCAGGGAATGGCAGAGTAGAGTCATGGTCCATCGTTAGCAGAGGGGGAGTAAGGAAGCCAATCTTTGAAGCTTTGCTGTGTCTGTCTAAGTGGCTGTTGAAGAGGTGTTGCATGCTGTGGCCTTGTTCAGTTTGTGTACGTTTAGCCTACCCATCCATCTGTGTTTTAGGAGATATTAACATCAGTGTGGAGCATTGAGCCAGCCAGCTGAGGTACCTGGTTAATTCTGTTTTGTCTGAGATAAGGTTTCACAGTACGTCCCAGCTGGCCCAGAGCTTACCTTGTAGACCAGGCTGTCTCCTGCAGTGATCCTCTCACCCCTGCGCCTGCCTAGTTATTTTGAGAGACTGCTGCAGTAGTAGTAATATTGACTATAACATGAAGGGTTAGGGGAAGACTGTTTTCCAAAAGAGCAATGAAGAAAGCCTTGAGGAACGAGAGGGAATTTGCACATCTGTCTAGGGAACCATGGAATAGCCCATGTGGCCTTTTAATTCTTTTACAAATTAAAAGCTCTACATTTTCCCCTTGTGTTTGTATTTTCTAGATTGTCAAAAGAGTGGGGACCAGTGAGGAGACCCCGATGATAGGCGACAGAGTCTATGTCCACTACAAAGGACAGCTGTCAGACGGGAAGAAGTTTGATTCCAGCCATGATAGAAATGAGCCGTTTGTCTTTAGCCTGGGCAAAGGTAAGAAGCAATTTTTGCAATGTTGTTTAGATTTGTTTCTATTTGTATTCTGTAGAAGCAGTGAAGCCTGTCTCTGGCGAGTGTAGCCCACAGATCCCCAGGAGTCTCTGAGATCCTTTGAGATCTGTGATAGCAGTTCTTTTCGTGACAGTGCGAAGAGGATGTCTTTACAGCCGACATATTTGCAGGGACAGACTAACACCTTCAGAGGCACAAACCTCTGGTGCCTTAGTGTGAGCATGGCAGACACAGCCATCTCCGCCAGCAGTCACTATGTTATCAGTGCCTCTCCCTCACTGTTCACACAAAGGGGGATATCGGTTAGCACACCCAGCCTTGCCAGCCACATGGTGCTGTTGCAGTGTGGAAGAGCCCTTGTGTGCACCCTCATCTTCAGGGAGCCTGCCGCACTTGTAGTTGGGAACTGGAGAGCTCCTTGTTTCCATGAAACACCAGCTATATGTGAAAGGGCAGACTGTGATTATTCAGACTTAGCAGGCATTTCCTGACATGGAATGAAGTAGACCTGCTACTCTAAGGAAGACAGCTGACAATGTTTGTCGCCTGCCTTTTCACGTAAAAGGTTTTAAAAATTGGTGTCTGCTGTGTGCTTACAGCTTCCTGAAACATAAGCCTATTCTGTGAGAGAGCCATGGGTATGAGCGAGTGATTTTTCTGCTAGACAGTGAAATTGGTCACCATTGGAATATCTTCATAAATCGGCCAGATACATAAGGTCAAGTGTGCACTAGTAGTCCATTCAAAGTACACGCTGGGCTGGTGGTGTTGGCACAACAGTCTGAAAAGATCTTTGATGAGCTCTCAGATCGCGTGTTGCAGATGACCTTTTGAACCTCCTGTCCACTTTTGACACAGTTATCTGAGAAGTCTGTGACCCTGCTTTTCTACCACTTCCTAGCTCTCTGGGTGGGTTTGTACTTTTCCCACATCTTCAGTCAGAAGTAAACAAATGAACTCATCTTGGCTTATATTAAATGAAGCACAGTTCACTTTTATATCATTAGAAATGACAGCTCAGGACTGGGGTGTTCTTCAGTTGTTAGAGTGCTCCCCTAGCATCCAGCTAGCCTGAGTTCCATCCTTTGTATAGCGGCACAGGCCCGTGATTCCAGCACTTGGGAGACTGGAAGCAGGAGGTCAGAAGCAGTGTGGTCTCAGTTGACCATAGAACAAAGAAACACAGCCAGGCATACAGACACTCATCCCAGCAGTTTGGAGGTTTCCTAGCTAGGCTTTCTGTTGCTGTGATGAACACCATGACCAAAGCAAATTGTGAGGGGAAGGGTTTATTTCACTTACACTTCCATATTGTAGTCCATCACTGAAGGCAACCAGGACAGAAAGTGAAGCAGGTCAGGATCCTGGAGGCAGGAGCTAATGGAGAGGCCATGGAGAATGTTGCTTACCTTCTTGCTCTTCATGACTTGCTCAGCCTGCTTTTTTATAGAACCCAGGACCACCAGCCCAGGGATGGCCCCACCCACAGTGGGCTGCACCCTCCCCCATAGATCACTAATTAAGAAAATGCCCTATAGGCCTGCTTACAGCCTGATGTTATGGAGACATTTTCTTAATTGAGGCTCCCTCCTCTCAGATGACTCTAGCTTTGGTCAAGTTGATAAAACTGCCCAGCACAGGAGGCATGTTAAGACTTGTAAGTTCAAAGCTGAGTTAGACTTCACAGCAAGACCCTTTCTCAGAAAAAGAGGAAGAAAAGATAGCCAGACTATTTAGATTTTATATTAGTATTTTCTAATAGTAGCTACTTCAAGATAAAAACTAATATAAATTAGAAGTAGTATACATACCATCTCTGGAGCTCACTGATCCTTTATAGTATTCCTCTCCCAAGGAAATGCATAGAGATAGTCCAAAAAGAAGTTCCATGCTAATTTGGGGAGTCTAGTTTGACTTTTAGTATTTCGTTTTGTTTTGTTTTGAGACGTAGTCTTCTCTGTGTTGCTCTGCCTGTCCTAGAACTCGCTCTGTAGGTCCGCCTGCCTTTGCTTCCTGAGTGCTGGGATTAAAGGCGTGCGCCACCACACCCTGCAGGACGTTAGTATTTAAATAGAACTATTATGAGACTGACTGTAAAAACTTTATTGAAAAATGCACGGACAACAGAGCACTGCGCTTCTATACTGCTCACATGCCCATTGCTCTTTCTGTAGTCTTTCAGACTGTCTTTCATCATCTTCACTGATGATTGGATAACTATTTTATTACTGTAGACTATCGTGTAATGTTGAGATGAAAATAATACATGTCATCACGTAGATCTGCCTAACGTCGTTGCACACTTAGGTGTTTATTATTGTTATTGCATCAGAAGATTACTGGCTGGCTTTAAAGTTTTCACTGCAGTCACAATAAAAACTATTGTAATGTCTCATGTCGTAACTCTACTTACCGTGCAGGCATGTAAACCTTCTGAAACAATGCTTAGCCAGCCTCTTTGTCCCGGGATGTTGGGAAAGAAACTCTGAACCAGTCAGTCTATGAACTGGTTGTTACCACTGTGAAGTGTGTTACAGGATAGGAGGGGGGACAGTTTCCCTTGTGTGTTTATTGTTATTTTGTTCGGGGTGGTGGTATTCAAATTCATTCTTTCTCAGAAGCATTCTTCCTTGACTGTAAAGTACCAAGTAAAACAAAGCAAGTGCTTTCTTAAAGTTTCCTGTCTCTCCATGTCACATTTTGGGGATTAGAAAAAGTAAATGTCCAGTTTCCCCAACATTGTTATTGAAAGACTTTTTTAACACTATTGCTCCCTTGTTACAAATCACTAAGTGTACAGCTTTTAAATGTATCCCTGCATTTAGAGTGCCAGTATGTTTAGAATCTGATAGCATGAAAGTGCTTTTGTTTATGTATGAGGAGACTGAAGTACAAAGAGGTTATGTATGGTGTTTGTTCACTTGTACACAATGACTCAGCCATGACTCAGCTCCCGGGTAGTGTTTCTGAAGTTTCGTCAGACCTTAGGTGTGAAACAGCTCAGTCCAGGAGAGCCCACAGCATGTGCCCTGTGCCTGCTCCACACCAGCTGCTCTCCCCAGGGGAACGATGCATTGTACTTCCTAGGGTTTAGAAGAAGCAAGCTGCATGCTCTTGCTTGGTGGTGCTGTGGCGTTATTGTATGCTTGGAAAGAAGCGTTGTGTTTTGTATCATGCTGCAAAGCCTGAAAGACATTTTACACCGGTAAAATACACTTACTAGAAAGGACTGAGTGTGTGCCCAGTATCAGTAGCTGTTTGTGGTTCAGCATGTGCTCCTTCAGTTTCTGTGGGTCCCTTACTCCTCTGCAGACAGCTCATGTGTGTGCTTTCCCTGCAGTTCAGAGTGCACGAGCATGTAAGGAAGGTGATCTGAAATAGTTAACTTTCTTGCTGATTTCATGATTGCATGAAACTGTACCACTTTGATGCAATCAGATTTTAATATGCTTTTAGGAAAGAATGAATTGGACCCTTACCATGCATCATATGTGGTTAGTAACTCAATGTGGAATAAAAACCAAAGCCTACAAGCAAAAACTGATACTACCAGAAGAAAACAAGAAAAGTTTCATGCCATTCGATTTGGCAGTAATGTTGGTACAATATCAACACCAAAAGCATAAACACAAAAGTTTAAAAAAAAAAAAGCTTTCTCTTCAATACGGGATACAGTAACTGAAAGGATCTACAGAGTGGAGGGAAGCCCGTCTAGGAAGTGGCTGGTGTCTATGGTGCATAGTGAATATGCTCAATACAACAAATAGTCTTTAAAATGGAGGCACGGGGCCAGGGTCGCACATGCCTGCAATCCAGCCACTCTGGAGTTTGAGGACAGTCTAGTGCCAGGAGAGCAGACATACAGGTGTCCAGTTGACGTGGGAGGGTCCTCAGCATCATTTGTCACTAGTGCACCCAAATGCAGGGCAATGAAATTCTTACACATTTGGATGGATGCTGAATAAGAGAAGGAGAGAAGGGAATATAGATGAGGATATGGGAGATATAGGAATCTTTCTGTTCTCTTGGAAGGTAGGATGATGCCACCTTTATAAAAAGACATATCCCAGCACTCATGAGGCAGAGGCAGGTGAATCTCAAAGTTCGAGGCCAGCCTGATCTACATAGTGAGTACCAGAATAGCCAGGACTACATAAAAACCCTGTCTCAAGGGGCTGGAGTGATGGCTCAGTGGTTAAGAGCATTGCCTGCTCTTCCAAAGGTCCTGAGTTCAATTCCCAGCAACCACATGGTGGCTCACAACCATCTGCAATGAGGTCTGGTGCCCTCTTCTGGCCTGCAGGCACACATGTAGACAGAATATTGTATACAAAATAAATAAATATTAAAAAAAAAAAAACAAGAAAAAGAGGAAGGGAAGAAAGGAGGAGGAGAAGAAAAAGAAGAAAAGTACTGGCGAGATGGCTCAGCAGTTAAAAGCACTGGGCTACTCTTCTAGAGAACCTGGGTTCAATTCTCAGCTCCACATGGCAGCTCACAGCTGTCTGTAACTCCAGTTCCAGGGAATTTGATGCCCTCACAGAGACATACGTGTAGGCAAAACACCAATGCCCATAAAATATAAGTAAACAAATCATTAAAAATAGTTTTAAAAAATTAAACGCAAAAGACTCACTTATGACGCAGTAGCCTGCTTCTGGATAGGTATCCAAAAGAACTGTGTGAAGATTCTCATTTATACACGTTCACAGCACCTTAGTGATCAAAAGGGGCGAGCGTTCGAAGTCATCAGCAGGTGACTGACAGACATTGTGTGCAGTCGGACTTGGTCTTAAAGGAAAAGGAAAGTCTGGCACATACTACACCGGTGATCAACCCTAAAGACATTACGCTACATGAAATACTCCGGTCACAAAAATGGACACTTTGTGACTCCATTTGTATGAAGTATTTATAGAATGGCACATTCCAAAACCCTGAAAAGTGATTGCTGGTGACTGAGGGGAGGGGGAAATGGGGTGTGTAATCCAGGTATAAAGTTTCAGATGGGCAAAATGAAAGCATTCTGGAGCTGAGCCGCACAGCCTTGTAGTGCACCCTGAAAATGCTTAAGATCAAATAACTGTTTAACCGCAGTTAAACATGTTTGGAGTCAGCACAGGAGTTATGCAGTAAGAATCACTAAAGTAGGCAGTTATTAATAAAGCAGACTGTATTATAAAGGAAAGTGTCGGGTGAGTAAACTTTAATGCGTTGTTTAAAGTATCATATGGGGTTTTTGTTTTCTCGAGACACTGTTTTCTCAGTAGAGCTATGGCTCTCCTGGAAGTGCACTCTGTAGACCAGGCTGGCCTCAAACTTGGAGGCCTGTCTCTGCTCCCAAGTGCTGGATCAAAGATGTGCTCCACCACCACCCGACTCGTGTGGGTTTTTTAACCAGAATATATATACATAACAGTACAAAAGAAGGAAAAAATATAGTGCATTGCTCTTATCCTGGGGTTTGGTGTGCATTTTATTTACTTCTTGTGTATTGTGCAGATGTGTGTCATGTTCTCGTTTGTGTGCATGTGTGTAGAGATCAGATGTCAGCCTTGGGAGCCGTCCATATTGCTTTTGAGTTAGGTCATTGGGACTAGGGCTCACCCATTCAGTTACACTGGCTGTCCTGTGAGACTTGGGATTGTCTCTGTCTCCCAGTACTGGGATTGGTAGCCCATGTCACAAGGCCTGGCTTTTACATGGAGCTGAGGCTGTAACTCAGAGCCTCATACTTGATGCACTGAGCTATTTGTCAGCCCCTGTCTTTAAACTCAAGTTGCCTGTGTCTATGTAGGTATAAAAGATGTAAAAGTATAGTATTTGATATTTTGTTGCAAGTGGAACAGAACTCCTAGAATTGATACATTGTGTTTGAGATAGTAAAACTGAGGTCTACATCAAATATAAAAATACATTTTATAGAGCATTATTATTATTATTATTATTATTATTATTATTGGTTTTTCAAGACAGTTTCTCTCTAGCTTTGGTGCCTGTCCTGGAACTAGCTCTTATAGACTAGGCTAGCCTTGAACTCAGAGATCCGCCTGCCTTTGCCTCCCATGTGCTAGGATTAAAGGCGTGCGACACCACCACCCAGCTTATTTTTGGCATAGTCTATCTGCAAGCTAAAGACCGTAAAGATAAAGAGTCTTTGAACTGTTCATCTGTCTGCCCAGTAGTTCTCCTATGAACTGCACCCAAGGGAACATGGTCGGCCATGCTTAACTAGTTCTAGACTAGCTTTGGTCTAGTTGTTTACAGATGCCCTGCGTGATACAATTGGGTCCTGTCGAGCAGAGCAGTGAGCCACACACTGTGCCCATGAGTGACCTGGACATAGGTCCTCTCCAGTCACAGACTATCAGGAGCACACTGCAGTTGAACAGTCTGGGCTCCGTCCTTTCCAGAGAAAGTGTACATAGTGAGCTCCATGGAGCATCGGAGGATGCATGTCAGAAAGGACGTAGGGAAGATACGGGGGAGTTCTGAACAAGCAGGACAGTTAGGATGCAGGAGAATGAAGATTTCTGCCTGGAGCCGATTATGACTAGGGTGGCCATGGTAAGATGCAACAGTCGCCCATATCAGCCAGGAGAGGGGGCTGTTTGGTATTTTGTAGGATGCACAGCGACCTTTTTTTTTATCCAAGCTTAGATAAATTTTTAAGTGTTCTTGTTTTGTCTGGATTTGTGATGGTTATACAGTGACCTTGTCTGATGTTGGTGTGTTATAAGCTTGTTTATGTCCAGTGGGAGAACAACATGGCCTTGATGTGAGCCCCAGGCCAACCTCTGACAACACAGAGGCCTAACTGCATGTGTCTAAGCACTGGCAGGTGCCAAGGACTACATTTTTAATTTCTCTTATTAAGAATCACCTTAAACCTAACTATGTATACTTTTTCCAAGTATCTTGTTTCATTAGATATAATGAAAAACTAGATATAAGAGAAACTTGTAGGATACTCTAGAAAGATTTGTTACAAGAAATTCTAAAAGCATCCTTGAATGAGAGGTGGATAAAACAGTTAAAGTAAGTCACCTTCAGAACACTTCACCAAAAGAACCTACATGCTGATTGCCTGTATTGTTCAGATCTCGTTCCACATCAAGGAAATATTACTATAACCTAGAATGACCATACTCACAGATGAAGCCTTGGCCACTAACACACTATGAATTACTAGGTTGTTTTATAGAATGAGGTATGTATGTGTTTGCATGATTCTTCACTTAACAGTTTACTAACATACCAACCAATCTAGATCATATCAGCTATACAGGCTTTCACTGCACAAAGAAAGCCATGTAGAGTTAGTGATGTGGTATTCCCCTCTGTATGCTGTAATTACCATTACTGAATAAAGAAAACTGTCTTGGGCCTGCGCAGGGAATAGAGGTAGGTGGGGAAAACTAAACTGAATGCTGGGAGGAAGAAGGAGGAGTCAGAGAGAAGCCATGTAGCCCCGCTGGAGACAGGCGCCAGAACTTTAGCTGGTAAGCCACAGCCACGGGGCGATACACAGATTAATAGAAATGGGTTAAATTAAGATGTAAGAGTTAACCAAAAAGAAGCTAGAACTAATGGGCCAAGCAGTGATTTAATGAATACAGTTTCGGTGTGATTATTTCAGTTCTGGGTGGCCAGGATGAGCAAGCTGTCTCTCTACAAAAGTTAGAGTCAGGACTGCTCAGTGGTCATCGATAGAACAACACACATTACAAAAGATGGGCTGCTGTACTTACTAAAGGTCCTGTGTTCAGATGTTGTTGAGAAAAGTGCTTTTATTATGTGAACTATGTTAAGACTGTAGAACCAAAGAACAAACCCTCCCAGTTTTAAGACTAGGCATGTAACAATTCAATACACAAGCAAAGATTATGTCTATAATTTAAAGGACATCAACAGTTCCCTGGGTTGCAAGGATTTCAGAGGTTTTCTTGGTATTGCTTTTCAGAAGCTCAGGTCGGGGAAGTGGTGTGGTGTGCACACCTGCAGTTCCAGCACTGGGGAGGCAGGGGCAGGACAGTGAGAATTCAAGGCTATCCCTGGTGACTAAGGAGTTGGAGGTCAGCCTTGGGTACATGACAGTGACAACTCAAGTATCTTGGTGTAGCAATACTTAGTGCACTGGAGAGTTCCTACAAGAGAGGAGGGAGGCGTGTGCTTTTACATTGTTAGTCCCTAGCGGGTCCCTTGTCTTCAACAGATACATAGTAGTACACCCAACGATAAACAGATGTTTGCAGAAGTTTAAAAACTTTGCCCCATGGGATCTGGAGAGATGGCTCGGCGTGAGGTGTCTGTCCTCAGATTATTAGGGTTGCGGATATTTGTTCTGTTGCTGTTCTAAAGGCGTCAGCAGTGAAGTGGAAACACAGTGTTTGAAGAGTGGCAGTGGCAGGAAAGCAGCCTCAGTACCAGGCATTCAGTCTCTCCCAGTGATTCCAGGCCGCTCTCAGAACTGAGTTGGCGCACAGATGCATTGAGAAAGCCATTTTGTAAAGGCACTTGGGTATTAGTTACTAATTGAACGTCACCTAGGAATTTACATTCTAGATAGACTTGCATAAAGTATCTAAATATATATCCTCATTACAAGATTGTTGGTAATACATTTCTCAGTAGGAGATGGTAATACTGTACAGCTATTAAGAATGAGGTGGGCCGGGTGATGGTGGCGCACGCCTTTAATCCCAGCACTCGGGAGGCAGAGGCAGGCGGATCTCTGTGAGTTCGAGGCCAGCCTGGTCTACAAGAGCTAGTTCCAGGACAGGCTCCAAAGCCACAGAGAAACCCTGTCTCAAAAAATGAGATAGAAAAAGCTGGTAAGATGGCTCAGTGGGTAAAAGCACTAGCCTTGCAAACCTGATGATCTAAGTGTGACCCCCGGAACCAAAAGGGAAAAAAAGATGGAAGGAAAAGCGACTCTCCAGAGTTGTTGCCCATGCACAGGCACACACTGCACACACACCATAAGGAGTGGGACAGAGAGGGATAGTGTCAGTGCTGTGGCCCAGCACTTAGAAGCTGAGGCCGCCTGAGGTGCGTAATGAGACCCTGTCTCAAAAGCCAAGAGAGAGGGATTTGTTTGTGGCAGTGGTTGTGATGCAGCGGCTTTCCTTTATTAGACTGTACCGTGCCCCCGGCACGTGTCATGAGCCGAAATGCTTCTATTTCATCTTCAGAAAGCTACGTTCTGGGCACTGTTATTTAAGGTTTTAGCGTCAGAGAACAGATTAAACTTACATAAGTTTTCAAAGCTACTAAGGGGCAGACCTGAGGTTGGGATCTAGCACTTTTAATCCTAAAATGCATGTCCTCCCTCTAGGAATAAAGAAAGAAGATGAAGTGGTTAAATAAAAAGGAGTTCAGAGTTGAATGTTAAACTGAAGTCCGGAATAGCAATAGCAAATGCTTTTTCTCTACCTGCTTTCGTACATACAGGGTCCCCTTGATCCTAATGTACCAAGTCCAGTTCTCTGTCACTCCACTTGTCCTACTTTAAAGGCTTAAGTGTTTTTATTAATTTTTAAAGTACAATTATTTGTGTGTGTGTGTGTGTCAGAGAGCAGTCTTACTGGAATCAGTTCATTCATCTTAACACTTGAGTCCCAGGAATCAAAACCAGGTCAGCAAGCTTGTCAACAAGTAGTTTGCCAAGCGAGGCATCGCTGTAACCCAAATGTTAAAGGTTTTAATTGATAATAATTCCCTCAAGTGTGTCTTGTCGTTGCTTAAATTCTCTGTTGTTTCCCAAATGGTTGGAGACTGCTTACAATGAGACATTGTTTGTTTATTATGTGCATTGATGTTTTGTCTGCACGTATGTCTGTGAAGATGTCGGCTCCCCTGGAACTGCAGTTACAGACATTTGTATGCTGCCATGTGGGTGCTGGGAATTGAACCTGGGTCTTGTGGAAGAGCAGGCAGTGCTCTAACCACTGAACCATCTCTCTGGCCCCACAAGGAAGCCTAGTGAATGCTGCACATAAGAGCTGTGCGTGTTACCCGAGTGCACAGCTCTCATCCCAGCATCGTCGAGCCAGGCAATCTTCAGGAGAAGTAGGAGTCCTAGGCTAGTTTGTGCTACACTATGAGACTGACTCAAAGACACTACCCAGATATCGTGGCACAGCGCTGGGGAAGTAGAGGCAGGCAGATCTCTGTGAGTTTTAGGACAGCCAGGCCTACACAGAGAAACCCTATCTTGAAACCAAAATCCAAAGTAAACCACCCGAACAGGAGCTTGTAACTACTGACAGCGCGCAGGTCGCCTGCTGCAACCCTGCAGTTGAGCAGTAAGGCCGAGTTTCCGGAACTGGCAAGGAAGGAAACATCCAGATTTTATAGTTTTTGTGATTTGATAGATTTGACCTCTGTTTGAAGCAACCTGTTTTCTTGCTTTCTCTTAGGCCAGGTTATCAAAGCCTGGGACATTGGCGTGTCTACCATGAAGAAAGGAGAGGTCTGCCACTTAATGTGTAAACCAGAATACGCTTATGGCTCTGCGGGCAGCCTCCCGAAAATTCCCCCGAATGCGACTCTCTTTTTCGAGGCAAGTGTGTGTGTCGTCGCCCGCCTTGCCGGCATGTGCTGTGCTCTCTGCAGCAGGGGGACAGGAGCCGAATTTGCGCTGAGAACCCGCTCCGGCTTATTTATTTTAGAAGCTTGGCTTCTTGAATTGTTTCCCAAACACCCAGGGGATGTGCCTGTGCTTTCTTAGAAATGTGTCTCTGGCACTAAGTGGGCATATCCAAACAAACAAAAGACGCAGATTTAGAAATACAAGCCCTGGTCAGCAGAGGAAGACAGACTCAAAACTGACAGGCCGGAAGCGGCAGTGATGCGCTAAAATGGTAAGTTGTGCAGGCTCACGGCAGTCCGCTAATCTTCGTCAGGAGCAGTAAGTGCTAGGGTATTGTTCAGCCTGTGTTGAATTAGTTACACATAATTGGTAAAACTTGATTTTTATCTAGCAAGGTGAAAGTGCATCTTCAGTCAGCTGAAGGCCAGATTCTTAAGTTTTCTGTTTTAGGGTGAAAACTTCATAAATCAGGTGTGGAAACTGGTAGTGTCTGAGTCAGACAAAATTGTTCATCGCCGGCACCTTGTAGCTCCGGCCTTTTGCCCACAAGGCAGTTATCCTAGTGTTTCCTGTCTGCCTCTGCTCTGCAGCCTCACAGGATGCAGTCCTAGACATTGTCATTCCACGGAGCTGTTTCCAAGTGGTGCAGAGTGCATTATTTGCCTTCTTTGCTTTCCTCTCTCTGAGCCATAAAGATAAAGATGGAGTCTAGAGTCTCATAAAATAACTGTTAAGCTGGCTCTGACTTTTCTGTTCTAGATTGAACTTCTTGATTTCAAAGGAGAGGACTTATTTGAGGATTCAGGCATCATCCGTAGAATCAAACGGAAAGGAGAAGGCTACTCCAACCCAAATGAAGGGGCGACGGTGGAGGGTAAGTCCTGCTGCTGGGAGCCAGTCCTCCATGGTGTGAGCAAAGTGCAGTCATCTGGAAAATTCGTGGGCTGCAAACACGGCTCAGCAGTTATGAGAGTTCACTGCTTTCTTAGAGGTCTGTGTTTGGTTCCCAGACCTGCATCTGCCAGGACTCCAGTTCCAGAGAATCCAGCACCTCCTTCTGCTCTCCAGAGTACGCACATATACAATATAAAAAAATTAATAAAATAATCAATGTGTTGAATATATATCTCAAGAACAGTTTTAGATTCAGCATTCATCTAATAGCTTCATTTGTTAAATATTAATTTAATGTGTGTTCCAGGCATCTGTCAACATCTATAAACTCAAAAATACATATACAGTAGTCCTGTCTACCAAATAATTCTCAGTCCCTAGATCCCTGGAGGGCATTTCTTTCTGTCTTTCTCACAGTAACTTAGAAGGTGAGATTTATTATCCCCAAGTGAGGGAAATTACTTCAGTGATGTCATAAATGGCCCAAGATTGCAGAGCTACTGAGCAGAGCGGTGGAGCTGGACAGCTGTGTGCATTCTGGATGGGGTGGCCTGGGATCGAGTGCTGTTTTGCCAGTTGCCAAGCCAACCTGGAGCTGTTTTCCTGTCTTCCTCTGAAGACTAGGAAACGGGGCCCTCGCTGAGCACCACACTGGCTGCCCCGCTTACATCAGTCCTCGCCCACCTGCCTGAATTCAGACAGGGTTTTGCTGCTTTGCTGTGTGTCTCACGCGCACTGGGAAGTCCATAAAAGCCTTCTGCACTGAGCTGATGTCTTCAAAAGGGAGTCGTGAGAAAG
The DNA here is from genome assembly GCA_004026605.1 of Ondatra zibethicus. NCBI lineage: Eukaryota > Metazoa > Chordata > Mammalia > Rodentia > Cricetidae > Ondatra > Ondatra zibethicus. The sequence continues at coordinate 70,855 of PVIU01006841.1, forward strand.
ACGCGCTTCAGGAAGAAAGCAAGTCACTAAACAAGGACATTTAGAAAAGGCCCATTCAGAGGAAACTCTACATAAAACAACTAGAATAATCGAGTTTTTAATTTTAGCATGTACATACTATTTAGACTCGTATTTCAATATACAAATCTAACAGTTAAATCAGGTTTATTATTTTCTTTCTTTTTTGTTTTTGGATTTTTGTTTTTTGAGGCAGGGTTTCCCTTTGTAGCCCTAGTTGTCCTGGAGCTCACTATTTAGATCAGGGTGACCTTGAATTTGAGATCTGCCTGCCTCTGCCTCCAGAGTGCTGGGATTAAAGGCAAACACTCCCATGCCCAGCTTCATAATGTTTTGGTGGTGGGTTTTTTGTTTTGTTTATTGTTATTGCTTTTTTATTTATTTTGGTTTCTTGAGACAAGGTTTCTCTGTGAACAGTCCAAGCTGTCTTGGAGCTAGCTCTGTAGACCAGGCTGGTCTCGAACTCACAGAGATCTGCCTGCCTCTGCCTCCCGAGTGCTGGGATGAAAGGCGTGCGCCACCACCACTTGGCTTCATAATGTGTTTTTAACTGGGGGGTTTTGACAACTAGATTAAAAGGAACAGTTTTCCCGAATTATAACAGTACAAAACTGCCACTTGTAGAGGTGGCCTTGGATCAGGTGAGACTAAACCTTGATTTGGGTATTCAGTAGAAATCATATTTTTAACTTTGTTTGGGAAAAAAAATCTAGATTTAGAGGAAACCCGCAAGCTGTTTCAGACTGTTCTTCTCCTGGTATTAAGATCATATGCATCCACAGGGTACTTGTCACGAGCAGGAATTTAACCTCCCACACCCACTACCTCACTAACTCTTTCCTAGTCCTGTAGTTGAACCTCAAATTCAGAATCTGGACTTGCATTTAGCTTTCATGGCTTTATTCCCTTGCAATAAATTAATCTTCCATCTTCATTTCCTGTGGCTGACACTTTTGAATACAGGTTTCCATTTGATAGGCGATCTCCCAGTTTAGGTTTGCAGTGAGCAGATTGAGGTTTGGAAATTGCTGTGTGGGTGACGCTGCACCCTTTGAATTCATCTTCAAGAGGCATGTGGTGTCCTGGCTTCTAGTGATTTCTGGGCGAGGGTAGCGGCCCCCATGCTTCTCTTCTGTCCAGTTAGCATTTGTGAGGGCTGTCTCCTGTTACATCCTCCCTTTACACCTCACACCTAGTAGTGAGTTTCGCATACAGCAGTTATTACCATGGTATTTGATTCATGATAATTTTATTTCCATTTCACATTTATTAGTTGGAATTCTACTGTAAGGAAGATCTGTCCCTTCTCCCTGTGTTTATTTGGCTGTTCACCCTTGTCAGTATACACCTAGGGCTATTGTTTCCTGCAGAGAGATGTTCTTACTTGGTGTGCAGAGTGTCTCGGGTTTGACCATTAGAAATGCCTCCAGGTCAGCTCGTCTCAGCACAGTGCTGCATTTAGTCTTAAAAACCACAAGTACACAGTTACACAGTTCCATTCAGCACCTCAAGTTTGTTCTGTTTGCTCACCTGGAACTTTTTTCCAATAGATTCCCGGTGTGTTTATACACACAGTCCTGGACTACATATCACATCACTTCTGACCTGTTGCGGTACAGTGGTGCTGTCGGGCATGGGGTCCACATAGGCGTGGGAGGTCATGACTGGATGCAGTGGGGTAGTCAGACATAGGGTGCACATAGGCGTGGGAGGTCATGACTGGATGCAGTGGGGTAGTCAGACATAGGGTGCACATAGGGTGGGAGCACACCCTGTGTTCTTTTCCTATCCTTTGTGCCATATTTACAGAATGTTTTGCTTCCTTTAACTGGATTTGTGGAAAGGAACTCTTGACTTCTTTCATTTCCTACACCGCATCCTTGGTTAATTTGTCTCTAGGAACAGTGGTAACTTCAGTCTGTGTCTTTGTCACAGCGGCAGGCTTTGCTTTTGAGGGGTGCATGGACTGAATGGAACACTAGTAAATCATCATAATCTGCTGCTTTGTAGGTTTGTGGAACTTATTTTTTCTCAAGATCTGCTTTTTACTCTTACCAAAATTCTCATTTTTATAAATCAGTTGTAGGTTCTGTTCTTCTGTGCCTTTTCTTACCAAGTAAAATTACTGTCTTGTCATGTTTATCCAGTGCTCTGCCTGTCGTGATTGTGGTGACTGGTGCTTCAGTCACACACTTGAGCGCAGTTGCCAGTGTCACTGCACTGCCATCCTAAGCTGAGACATCCGATTGTCCTGAAGTGGGGCTCTGAGGAGCTCCCATCTCTGCCCCAGCTCCCTCTCTTTGGGGTTTCTGATTGTTAGTGTTGGTGATGGGCGTGCTGGCTGTATTGGGCTCCTTTACCTATGCTTTCAGCTGCGTTTGACTGTAGATGCAGACAGTGGACAGTGTTTTCAAATGTTCAGTTCCAACTGCAATCTTCAGGGTCCTGATGTGGGAGAATTTCCTTTCCCTTCCCTTCTCACTTCCTAACCCAATAGAATGAGAGGTGGAAGCGTGAGGGAGTTGTTTGTTGTTGTTGTTCTTGTTCTTGTTTTGTTTTGTTTTTCAAGTCAGGGTTTCTCTGTAGCTTTTGGAGCCTGTCCTGGAACTAGCTCTTGTAGACCAGACTGGCCTCGAACTCACAGAGATCCTCCTGCCTCTGCCTCCTGAGTGCTGGGATTAAAGGCGTGCGCCACCACCGCCCGGCTGGGAGTTACTTTTAAAAAGAGAAGCTCCTAGTAGTACACACCTTTAAACCCAGGTTGGAGGATCTTGTGGTTCAAGGTCAGCCTAGTCTACTAGTGAGTTCCTGGATAGCCAGAGCTACATAGTGAGAACATGTCTCAAAAAAATTTAAAACAAGAAAGTAAAAAGAGAGGAATCAGAAATTCAAGTTTATGAAATATATACATACAATGCCAGGTATGGTGGTGCACATCTTTAATCCCAGCACTCAGGAGGCAGAAGTAGATATAGATCTATGAATTTGAGGCCAGCCTGATCTACATAGTGAGTTCCAGGACAATCGGGGCTACAGAGTGAAACCCTGTCTCAAAACATAAAGCAACAACAAAAAAATGAATTATATAAAGTAGATGAATTTAGACTGATGGAAACTGAATTCTGCAAATCCAACCCAAAGTAGGTGTTGAGAAGACCTCTGTAGAGGTACATACCGTTCTTCTCAACAAGCTCCGGCAGAACTCCAAGCTCTCCCAATCAGCTGGTTCACGGGAGCCAAAACAGGCTATGGGGCAATCATCATTGCTATAAGGCAGTATGGGGCAGCTGCACCAGCAAGCCTCTACTGTAGTAACTCAGCCTTGGTTCAGCCCATTAAATAAAAATCTCAAAGAGACTGGCAGAGGCAAATATTTTTTTAAGCTCCCAGGTGACTGTAGTTTGCAGCCAAGGACTGAACTAATTGCCTGAGGATCTGTCACTGTGACTTCTGCTTAGAAGCTAAGGTCTGGCTCCAGACTGCAGCAAGGGACTAGCCTCCAGGAGACTCCAGGTGTTAGGCTTGGACTGCAGAACAGGGATGTAAGGTGTCCTTGCACTTCTGAAACAGATGTGTTAGGCATGGCAGCTCTCCACAGCAGTAACAGTGCTGGAGAGCTCACTCAGTCTCTTCCCATACATCAGCAGGAAGGCAAGGCGTCCCCAACCTGTATAGGTAGCTGCCTAATAAATACTTCAGAAATCTTCACCCGTGTCCTTCACAGTCCCCCTTTTTGGGAAAAGGCCACCATGTTGCCTGCATAGAATAATAGTGGCAGGTAGGTGCGGTCATTTGGGACTCTGAGCCTCCCTGGTTCTGTGTGCGGCCAGCAGGGGTTGGTCAACAGGAATGAAAAGTGTAAGGGAAACTAGGAGAAAACACAAAGGTGGCTAAGGTGCAGATCACTTAAAGATCACTGTCTTTAGTTTAAGAGCCACTCGCCCAGGCTTCTGAAATGGAAAGGAGGATAAGAAAGTCTGGAAATTGATGTTCATTAAAATTGAAGGTTCAGAAGGGCAGAAGAGTGAAGTGGTCAGTGTCTTTCTCCACATCTGCGTTGGTGATGTGGGTAACGGGCAAGAGCATCTCAGGATGCGGAGAAGAAAGAGATGTGAGTGATGGGGCTACAAGAAAGTCATTACCCCATCAGCCACAGAACAGAAAATCTGCCAGGGACTGGCGACAGTGGCAGGCAGGAAGAAGTAGCTTTAAGGATGTAATAGAATATGTTAGAAGGATGTCCCACACAGCTTAAAAATGATTGGGGAAGCACTAACTCAGCAAAGAACACTAGCTATTCCCTGGCAGACTGGAGCCTAGGTGCCCAGTACCCAGGTTGGGTATTCACAACCCCCTGTGACTCCAGCTGAAGGGGCCTCCTCGGGCATCTGTGCACCCACACAACCCCTACACTGGAGATGGTAGAACAGAGGAGAAGACCTTGGAGCTCATTGGCCATACAGTCTAGCCAAACCAATACATGTCAGGGTCTGTGAGAGAGCCTATTTTAAAAACTAAGGTGGGCCCTAGGGTTGTGGCACACATCTTTAATGCCAGCATGTAAGAGACAGAGACAGGTGGATCTCTGAGTTTGAGGCCAGCCTGGTCGACATAGTGAGTTTCCCGGACATCCAGGGCTACACGGCAAGACTCTGTCTTGGAAACAAAAAAGATGGAGAGCCACTAAGGAAGACACTCAACACCAACCTCTGGGGCCTTCATGTGGCATGAAGGAAGGGAGGAGCCATTTCATTATGTTTGTACAAAATAGCTCAGTGTGTTCTTGATCTAAAATGCAATGTGTATTCTTTTTTATGTTGTAGAGTTATGTTGTTCCTTCCTCCAGACAGCATCTCCAGGTTTTTGAGTGAAATCATATTAGAAAATAGTCTGGGTTTTTTTGTTTGTTTGTTTGTTTGGTTTGGTTTTGGGTTTTACTGAAAAGAAAAAGAATAAACCACCCATGCATCATTCATTTTCAGAGAGTTGTACAAAACAAAAGCTCTGGGTCAGTGATGGATTTGATAGCCTCCTGGAGCTTATTAAAATCAGAGTACTGACTAATAGATCCAGAAAGGAAAATTCCTATAAATTAGTAAAAATTGCCACCATTCCCTTAAAAGCCCTGTTTTCAGATTAGTCACTAAGTAAATCCTTATTTTTGGGCCCTGGACTGTGTGCTCAGTGCTGTGCTGTACAGAGACAGGGACAGGGAGCAGCCCTGGACTGTGTGCTCAGTGCTGTGCTATACAGGGACAGGGAGCAGCCTTGGACTGTGTGCTCAGTGCTGTGCTGAGCAGTTCTGGCCCAGCAGGCTGGGCGTCTTCCTTTTGCTTGATAACTGTGCAGACATTGGGTGCAACTTTCTTTTTTGGTGCCGTATTTTGTTTGGTTGTTTTTGTGTGTGTGTTTTTGTTTGGTTGTTTTTGAGACAGGGTTTCTCTTTGTAGCTCTGCCTGTCCTGGAACCCGCTCTGTAGATCAGGCTGGACTTAAAATTGCAGAGATCCTCTTGCCTCTGCTTCCCATGCTGGAATTAAAGGTGTGCGCCACCACTGCCCAGCCATCAGGTACATGTAGTGTTGGGGGATACACGGCTAATATGAACAAACGGCCATATCTATCATTTCCTGATATTCATTTCCATATCCACACTTAACAGAGTGCTTATGGTGGGCACCCTGACGTGTGTGAATGAATGTCTGTGTTCTTCAAGAGCTTTAATTTAGCACTGAACTTGTTTTTTGTTTTTTTACATTTTTTAAAAAATTTGTTTTATGCATATGTGCTTTTTGTCTGCATGTATGCCTGTGTACCACATGCATGTCTGGTCTCTAAGGAGGTCAGATGTGGGCATCACATCCCCTGAGACTGAAGTTATGGGCAGTTGTCAGTCTCCATGTTGGTGTTAGGAACTGAACCTGGGTCCTCTACAAGAGCAAGAAGTGTATCTAACAGCCAGACCATCTCTCTAGCCCCTTTGTTTTCTTTAGAGACAAGGCCTCATGTCACTAAGGCTGGTCCTCTTGCCTCTCAGTCTCATGTGTTGAATGGTGGATCAGATGTCCCCAGAATTGCACTTGACCCTGTGTCCACTCTGAACTTTTAGTTAGTTATTTTGTGCTCTGTGAGAATTACACCCAGTGTTTTGAGAGCACTAATTAGGCACTTTTCTACTGAATTATATTACCAGGCTCCTGAGTACTTTATTTTTTAAATTTAATTTCCGTTTGTCATTGTTGTTGATGGTTGTTTGCTTGAAACCAGGTCCCACTAGGTAGCTCTTACTGCCTTCCAACTCACTGTGTAACCCTGTCTGGTCTCACGGCAGTGACCCTCCTGCCTCGGCTTCCCAGATGCCACTGCACTTGCCTTTTGAGTGCCTGGTTTATCCTACAGTTACAAGTTAGCCAGTGTCACCCTCCATAGATGAAGAAACTGAATGTCCCGTAGCCAGGGTTGTTAGGTGGCAGAATCGGACTGATTAGTATCAAGGTCTGGCTCATATTCTACACTGTTGTGGAGGGGAGAGGGGTGAGATTGGAAATGTCTGCCATTCCAGTATCTAGTCAGGTCCCATGCCTGCCCGGGGCAGGAGTCTGCCTCACAGTGGATAGAGCAGACTGGCACAGAGCAGGAAGGGAGACGCTGAGGGGGATATCTGACCACCACACCTGACAGGGACAGTGTCCTTGTGATCAGTGTGACTCGCTGCTTTTAGAGACCTGTCTCTGCTTGCCTTCCTGGGGCTTAATCATATCTACTCTCTGGGAAACCCTTCTCTGTCAGGAAACGGATCCAGAGAAGCCCTTTCCACGTGAATTAGACAGCAGAGCCTTGCCGAGTGTGAGTGACCCGTCATAACGTCATAACGTGGTTTTCTTTAGCCAAATGACCAGTCTTTCCTAGTAGTAATGCCGTTACAGCAATCCCATTCAGATCCCCGCGACCCAGTCATTGTTTTGGGAAGGAGTGCCGAGCTATCAGACACCAGCTACTATAATTAGAAGGGAAAGCGGACACTCACCGAGCTAGGTCTTAGCTGTGGCGTTTGCAGCACTTTTTTAAAGTTAAGCAGCCTCCTCCTCGGTTCTGCTTCCTGAAATACAAGCTGTACGGTTTGGGGGTTCTTGCATTCCAGTTTTTGTTACTGCTGTGCGCTCTCCTCCCCCCCCCCACGTTTTAATCAGAGAACAAATTGCTGTCAGCACATTGAGTTCATGTGCCAGCCACATTCAGAACAGGGTGTTCTGTGCTCTTCAAAACAAAATTGCTCTAGGGCAGTAAGAGAACAATAAGTCAGAGCTCCAGTTGAAATGATGTTTTGCAGCGACCGGGCTCACTTGATGTGGTTACACTCTGGATTGCACAGCTACACTTGGGTAATTTGGTTTAGTTTGACTTTGTGGGGTTTGTTGGAGTACCCCCTTCCAGGTTACGTTAGACCTTCAGTCAAGAGAAAATATTGTCTCTTTTTAACTTGCTTATTTCTCTTAACCAAAAAAGCCCTAAGTAGAAGCATCCTGTATGTACTTCTGTTCACCTCGAACACGTCATAGATCATGTACTTCCTGTAAATCATGCTGGATGAGATTAGCAACAGACCTCCTGAGCCCTAGAGGCTGAGCTCCCGAGTGAGTCATGATGGCTCTTATTAAATATTTGTTAAGTGAGTATTTGTACTATGGGAGACAAAGTCAAAAGTACCCACAGGTCTTCCAGAGACAGAGCAGAGGAAATGGACGTTGGAGGAACTGGATGCCTCTGTATAGATCACCTCAGAGAGTCTTACTAGGTAGCAGCAGCCTTCCCAGAGCCCTAGTGGTGAGTTCTTGTCAGCAACCGTGGATGACTGTCACAGCAGTGTTCAGAGCCAGCTAGTCCAGCCAGTGAGATGGAGAATCGTGGGCTGTGTTCACCCTGCTCTGATCTTGCATTTTTCTCTAACATCCCCAACTTCATATAATGAGGAGATGGTGCATAGATGTCTGAGGCGAAGTGTATGTGGGATTGCCACTTAAGATGTTTAATTACATTTTTATTTATTTATTATGTGTGTGGGTGTACATGCGTGGATGAGAGGAGAGCTTGTGGGAATTGATTCTCTTCTACCATCTGAGGCCCAGGTACTGAGCTTGGCTTGTCAGGTGCAGACAGCCACCTCTACCTGCTGGGCTAGCTGCTGCTCTTCCAGAGGTGGTGTGGTTCCCAGCACAGGTGCTGGACAACTTAAAATTATCTATAACTTCAGCTTCAGGGGATTGGATACCCTCTTCTGGTCTCTGTGGATACCTGTACACATAGCTTACACTCAAACACACGCATGCATAAATTAATAAAATCTTTTTTCCTTTTTAGATGTATGTGTGTGTTTGCCTGAGTGTAAGCTTATGTACCACATGCATGCAGTGCCCAGAGAAGCCAAAAGGGGGCTTTGGATCCCCAGGAACTAGAGTTACAGACAGTTATGAGCTTCCATATAGGTGTTAGGATTTGAGCCCCAGGTCTTTGGCAAGAGCAGCAAGTGTTGTTAAGCACTGAGCTCTCTCTCCAGCCTCAGTGTTTGCTTTCCTAACCATGCCTTTGTTGCAGTTTGGCTTTCTGCTTGCTTTCTCCATTCTTCTTTCCCGCACACAGAAAGCGAACTTCTGAAATTGTTTGGTAATTTCAAACACATTGTGCGCTACAGATCTATCTAGGAAACTGATGTATAATTGGGGATCCTTCGCAGGAGTGCCTGGGTTTCGTGTTTTGAAAACACATTCAGACTTGATCGACCAAAGCCACAGCAGATGCACTGATCATTTCCTCCCCGCTAAGGGCACTGGGCTTTGGAAGGAGGCAGCCATCTAACAGTAAATGTCAGAGTCCCTGCCCCCAAAGCCTGTCAAGGTGTAAGCGACTGGGATGATAAACCTGAGTACTAGAGACGCTGCTAGTAGTGGACAGGCAGGAGCTGTGCTCGGCAGGTCTCTTGTGGAAAGTGCCGTCCATTAGTCTAAATTCTAGTTATTGTGGTTCTGGGTCTTGAACCTCAGGCTTTGTACTTCTTACTGTGAGATAGGCCACAGCTGTATGAGTCTCCTGCCTCAGCCTCCTGAATGGCTAGGCTTACAGGCCTGAGTTAAGGCTCAGATTAGATACCCAACCTGCTAAGGATTCAGTTTCTTTAAAAACATCACCTTTTACTCCGGGGGGGGGGGGAGAAAGAGTACCATGTGCTCCCAAGCCTGTGGTGTGCATCTATTTTAAAGTAAAGTCAAATGTGTTGTTTAAATGGAAGAGGTTGCTGGCAGTCCTCACTGCTGCCCAGCTGGGTCCCTCCTACACTGTTCTCAGCCCCGTGTTTCCATGTTAAACATGCGCTCAGAGGGCAGGGGGAGTGTTCTACAAGTTAGCCATTATTTTATCTAGAACATTCCAAACATGGTTATAATATAGAAAGAAGGCTTCATATATATTAACGAGTATGGGATATAAAACAAGAGGCTTTTTACCACATTCTGACATCAAAGCTGCCTGTAGCCATTTTTTTGAAGGAACTGACTCAGGATGTGGGTTGACAGCAGTCGGAGCAACCAGGACGGGGTCCATCCTAGAGCTTTATGTCCTGACTGTGGTGACTGAGGCCCTGCAGAGTTTCTCTCACTTCTCAGCCTAGTAAAGGTGATTGATCAGATGGCTGACCATAGGAATTAGCTTTAAAGCTGGCTTCTGGGCTAAAACAGAATCCTAGACTTTTAGGAGACTGTAGAGGTCAGATAGTAAAAGTGGAGTGAGTTGGAATTGGATCTGTGTTTGGGAGATGACAGTTGTCATAGGACATGGAATTAATGTCTCAGGGAAGGTGGTTTCTCAAGACTCTAAAGTCATTTACCTAAAATCAGTAAAGCAGCCTTAGGAAGCGACTAGATTATCAAAGAAGAATCATGAGGACTGCTGTGCTGTCTCACAAGTCCCTGGATTCAGTCCCCACTACAATGCAAAATAATTAGAGCAAGATGTGGTGCGTGCCTGTAATAATATAATAATAAAGCACTTGGAATGCAGTGGCAGAAAAGTAAGCGTTCCAGGCAGCCTGAGCTGCATAAGAAGAGACGGCCTCCAAAATCCAAGAGCTGCCTTCATTTAACATGGACGCACTATTGCAGAAACAACCTTCAGTCCTAGGTATTATTATTTATTTTTGCCCAAGCATCTGAAACCAAGATCCTGTTATAAATGGTTAGGCCATTGTATATAGTCAAGACTATATGTGCGGCATTCTCATAATTTTGTGTTTAAGCCAGTATTGTGTGACCCTGTGTCACAGGTAAGAAAACTAGTAAGTATTCATTTAACCGAAAACAGAAAAAATACTCTTGTTCTTAAACTGTCAGGCTGAGTGGGCAAAGCTTCTAGAAAGACGCTGGGTGTATCTTGTGGACAAGAGGGGAAGCCGTGTTGCTGCGTGGCTCGTGACTGTCCTGTCTCCTCCCCCTCAGTCCACCTGGAAGGCTGCTGTGGTGGAAGGATGTTTGACTGCAGAGATGTGGTGTTCACTGTTGGCGAAGGAGAGGACCACGACATTCCAATTGGGGTCGACAAAGCCCTGGAGAAAATGCAAAGGGAAGAGCAGTGTGTTTTATATCTGGGACCACGGTAAGAAGCAGCGTTCCGGGACACAGAGGAGCTAGCTGCAGACACTCGGTGTTCTTCCCATGGTGATGTCATCTCATTAGTCAGGGGACAGTCGGGAAGTTTGGGGCCTCACACCACCGTAGAAGTTTCTAAGCGGTTGCCTCAGCTCGAGTCTGTTTAAGAATAGGATTGTTCCTGTACCATGGTGCCACATCAGCAGAGACGGCTTATGCTCGCTTCTCTCCTTTGAATGCTGCAGGAGAGTGTTGAGAGTTGCAGTAGTGCATGATTTACTACACTTGAATCCATGCCACATTCTTATATGGAGTCCCTGAAGGAAGAAAAAACCCAGCTTGTTCTTCCTGGATCTAAAGGCAGCGGAGATGACTCATTTTTGCCTAAATTTTTCCCGTCATAAGGATAGCCATTGGCACTTCCAAGCTTAGAGCTGCCCGGCACTGACGGTCTCTTGTGAAAACATGTTTTGTATTATTTTTAGATCTAAAATTATACCATAAATTCAACTCTTCTGTCTTGAGAAATGGACCCCTGAGAGAATCCAGGGGTGCCGCCTGCATGCAAGCGCATCTGCTTGTCCAGAGGAGCCTCGCAGGCTGCAGATTGCCACTGGCAGAATTCGTGGTTCTGAGACTCTTCGGCCTGCCCTCACCTCTAAGCGGTCCAGTGATGATAATGCTGATGCTTCTCTATAACCCTGTCTCCCAGTTGTCTTAGCCTTGCCAACACTTCTTTAAAATTCCTCCCTAGTCCTCCACCCTGATTCGAAAGCTGTTATGAGACCCTTTGTCTGCTGCTTCTCTCGCCCCTATTCTTCCACGGCTGTAGTCCTCTGCCGGCGTATGTGATGCGCTGTGCCATAGTTCACTCTACAGTGAAGCTATTTCTTTTTGGCTGAAAGCCCCACACACACACACTTACAGAGGTTCTTTGTAACCTACGTCCTCTTTTTTTTTTTTTTTTTTTTTGAGATATCTTCTGGCTGCCTGAAACTCACTATGTAAACCATGCTGGCCTCACACTACCCACCTCTGGCTCCCAAGTGCTGAGATTAAAGTTCCCTAATCACTTTAAATCTGACATTGCAGAATTATAGTAGCGCTCCCCTCAGGTGCATGTATGTTCCAGGTTGAGTCCTTAGGGATCAGCTCTGTAAAGGGTGAGCATTCAGTAACACATGCCCCAGATCCTTACGTCTTCACCCAGCTGGTAAGCTAGTAAAGCAGATCAGACGTTTCTTAGTGTAGCTAGTTCTTGCAGGCCACACCAGCACTCCTTCTCTGCAGCCCACCATGGTGGCACCCAGGCAGGTCGCCTAACCACCTTGCTAGGTGGCAGAGGCCTGTGTGGAGAAGTCAGGCGAAGTCTTAGCAAACCCCCTGCCCAGGGGAGCCCCTCCTCATTAGCTCCTACTGCCTTTGCAATGGCTTTTGTTCATTTTACCCTTAGGCCACAGCAGAACAAAGGGTAGACTTTTCAAATCTTTTCAGGCATAAAAACTATCAAGTTCTCGTAAGTTTTGGTATATAAAGTTTTTTTTTTCCTGCCCGCCCCCTGGGGGGGGCAGTATGTTGACATATCTCTGGGGTATTTTCTTGGTATATTGAGTTCTTTGCAGGACATTCTGTGCAATGCTGTCTACACTGTCTTCATGTATGTGTAATGCTTACATGTATGTAGACCATCCCTATGCACCAGGTATGGTTGTATGCGTGCAACATACAGGCTTGTCTTGTTCAGATCCAGTTTGCACTCTGAGTGGTTTTCTGTATGTCACCTTCCCCCACCCCAAAGAAACACACACACACCTTCCTTGACATCCACAGACTCCTTGACAGGATGTTTTCTTAAGAAACTAACAAAGCATCCAGTTTTCTCCCACTGGGGCGGTGTCTTTTCTTTGCAGTGTTCTCTAGAATACTGAGCCTGGCAGTCCCTCCTGGAGGCCTTCCCATTCCAAGAGTTTTTCTCACTGTTCTTAAATGTATTTTCTCTGCTCAAAGAAATAATTAAATATTGTGACTGATCTCTGTTTTGTTTTAGGTTAAGTAGTGATAACTTTTTTCTCTTTCCTTTTTACTTTATGCCTCTTTTGTAACAATCCCAAACAAAACACAGGCTGTTAAGAGTCACGACTAATTATGAGGCAGCCGTGTGGGTCCCCAGCTCCCTCAGGACAGTAGGGTCTGGTACTGCCTCCGTGACCTCTCAGGAAGCAGCTGCCTCTGGCCTCAGCTTTGTCTGTAAGGAGCATCTGGTGAAAGCAGAGCCCATGCAAGTGCTGCTGTTCCCCACAAGGCCGGCTGGCTCCCAACCCCTTTCTGTGTCTGCCCTAAAGGCAGCTGTTGCTCAGGTGTTGGCTCTGGACTCCATTTCTGATGTTTCATCTTCTAGTCAGGTCCTACTTTGCCCAGTATGAGCCAGTGTAAGTCGGGCATCTTCTGTTTAATAGTCAGGCTAGCTGTTTCTGGAACAGATGGGTGTGCGCCTGGTCTCCCAAGATGTGTCCACCAGACTTAGCAGAATTATTGTTTTAACCAGGAGAGACGGTACAAATAATCTTCTTTAATCCCCTGGTAATAGTTAGGATGTGTCTCCTTCAAACCTGTCCCCACACTCCCCATCCCCGACTCCACCATTGTACTGGAACATCCAGTGAGAGTCCCTCTTAGGCAGCCCTCACCACTATTGATGTTTAGGGCTAGATAATTCTTGGCTTTAGCAGAGGAGGATTGCCCTGTGCCGTGACGGTGTACAGCAGTATTCCTGGACTGTCTCTGCCAGCCATAGGGGTCCTACTCAGAAGATCTCCAAACATTGCTAAATATCTCCTGACAAAGAAGGGTTAAAATGAGCCCAGTGAAACGCCTCTGTTCCAAAGCAAATGCCAGTTCATCTGTTGCATTCGTACCCACTTAGCAGAACTGCCCATCCTAGCATCTCTCAGCAGCAGACTTAAGAAGTACCCACCTGCCTGCCTCCATTGCAGCAGGTGAGGAATAGCTCTGAGACAGCCCATCCTCCCCGCCCCAGGGAGAAAACCTGGCGCCATTTCCTAGAATTGGCCACTGGCAATTGTACCCTTTCCTTTATGGCTTTGCTGAAGATGCCCTTTGCCTGTGTTAGGGCTGCCGCACCCAGTTCTTCCCAGGCACCCGTGCCTCTGCTCCAGCTGCTCACGTTCTTGTGTAGCAGTGGAGGTGAGTGAGTAAGCAGATTTTCCTGAAAAACTTGGGCAAGGGATGAGGAATGGCGTGTGCAGCATGGTGTGTGTGTTCCTCCCCAGTCCCTTGGCCCCAGGAAGACCCAAGTGGGATATTTCTAGCCTTAAGCCAGTTTTGACATCTTTCAAACCATGACCCGAAAGTTTGAATTAACTGAACTTTTTGTGCCATTTCATATTTCAAGAGTAGCTTGGCTCGTAGCAGATAGAAACGGTGTTCTGCTGAGCCCCTTGTTATGTACTGAGCACTGTTCTGATTGCTTTTTCTTTTTGTTTTTTTGAGACAGTGTCTCTCTATTTGTTGCATTGGCTGTTCTGGAACTAAGAGAGATCTGCCTGCCTCTGCCTCCCAAATACTGACTGGAATTAAAGGCTTGGACCACCACACCCAGCATAGGGCAGTGTTCTAGATGCTGGGTAACCCTAAAACAGACAGACAGATCTCCACGGGGTTCTGTTCTATCACGTGCATGCTTCCCAAATACATTTGTTTAAGATCTGAAACAGTTCCCTAGACCTAATTTACAAAAGCTTGGTGTGATGGCACACCCCAGTAAACCAGCACCCTACTTAGCAAGACCCTGTCCCTCAAAATGAAATTTACATAGCTCCGGGTTTATTTTGTCTTTTTAACTTAGTAAGTTTTGGCTAAAGGGTATTTACTGCATCTTAAACAGGATAATTAAGAGGTGTAAAAGTCTGTGTGCCTCTAAGTGGGGTGTGCTGGCTGTGGCCATGTGTTCCCTTCTGTTTTCAGTGCCGCTTTTAACTCTTGAAGAGCTGTTTTCTGGGCCGATGTGCTGCCTTTACGGTTTATCTGATCGAAGGCAGTGCTCTCCGAAGGCAGCAGTGCTTTAGAGTGAGAAGCTTGTTCTAAAACAAAGACTTGAGGGAACTGAGACGTGAGAGTAGGAGGGGCCATGGTGGGGAAAAGGTTCCAGTGGGAGGGGAGGGAGTTGGGGTAAAATGACAGATCTGTTACAGACAAATATGAAACTGCCAAAGAACAAGAAGCAGTAATCATAGACGACAAAATGTTAGGAGTGATTCAAGCAGAACTATGTTGACTTTACTCTAATGATCATAGTAGCCAACTCCTCTGTCCTCTCTGCCCATAGAGCTTAAAGGGAAAAAATCCCTCGTAGCAAAAAAGGAAAGGATTAAGTCGCAAATCAAGCATGTGTATTAGAGCCGAACGTGTGCGTGTGTGTGTTTGTGTGTGTGCGCACGCGTGTGCGCACGTGCAGCCGGGCCTAAGAAAACACAGCAGTGAGCTGCGGGGTGCCTCTCCTGGGTCTCTGGGTCTCTGGTGGTGCTGATTCTACACCTCAGGATACCAAAGGAAGTACCTGGAAATGCATCAGTTCTTTTAAAGTCTTGTTTTTCCCTCTCCATTTCAGATATGGTTTTGGAGAGGCAGGGAAGCCTAAATTTGGCATTGAACCCAATGCTGAGCTTACGTATGAAGTTACGCTTAAGAGCTTCGAAAAGGTGAGAAAAGTGAACTTCTCAAAAGTCGTGGTGGGTCTCTTCTCACACCCTTCCCGTCGCTGTGTATTAGGCGCTTTGACTAAGTGGCGTCTATTTCTGTGCTTGCTTCTCTTTACCCCCAATTCCTGCCCCTACCCCGGCACTTCTGCTCACAGCCTGGGAAGCTGATGTAAGGGTGGATATATAAGAGGAGCTGGTATTATTTTGTTACTGTGTGTGTCAGCCTTTGTTTTTCTGCTTTTTTTTTTTTTAAACTCTTGGGTAGAATCCAAGACTTGTTCCCTTATTTGTTCCTAGGCTTGTTCTTTTTCTACTTTTTTTCCTGGGTTGAGGACAAAAAAGTCCACGTACTGCCAAGCAGCTCCTTGGGGGAGGTGGGGGTGCAGCTTTTCAGGGCTGAACGGATTGTACCCTTCACAGGAGTCTCGAAGAGGCCTCCGCTGGGGCTCCAGGTTCTGATCCCAAGGTCTCAGCCTTGGCGCCAGCTACAACTAGGGACAAGAAACAAGCCTGCTACCCAGCTGTTCTCATACTGATCCAAGAGTAGGAGAGAGGAAATCTGCCATGGCCTTGGACTTGCTTACTCCAACCCAGAGCTACCTCTGTAGGTTCCAGCTGCCTTTACTGGGCAGACATACCGCATCCCCCATAAGCTAAGTAGGCTATCATCCTCAGCTGTATCTCCAAGTGACCAACATCCCACCCTTCCTGGAGCTCCTCAGGAATTGCCCTTCTTATTTTCCTTCCAGTGCTGCCTCAGCCCCCATGATCCCCCATGATCTGTACCTCAGGGTTTCAGTAGGAAACATCCTTTCGTATCGTACTGTATTCCAAAGGACAGTTGTCACCTCTTAGCCTGTAAGTCTGGGAGAAAGTAGTAGGAAACGTCCTTCCGTATCATACTGTATTCCAAAGGACAGTTGTCACCTCTTAGCCTGTAAGTCTGGGAGAAAGTAGTAGGGTTCTCCCCCACCAGCATCTTGTCCACCAACACACATGCTCTTGTCACACCATTGCATCTTTTCAGGGGTGACCTCCTTTGAAGGCGTCCAAGCTCAGGACTGATCTCTTCATGGGCTTTTATTGCTAAGATGGCAAAAAGGGTCTTTAGCACATGATTGTCAAGGCCTTTGGCTGTCCTGACCCTTCTTATAGAGGACCCCTACCCTCTGTCCCATGCTTTTTTGAGAACATTCTCACTGTCACACTGCACCAAGCTCATGCTGCCCCCTCTCCACCAGTGTGTCTGTTCACATCACTGCGCGGTCTCACAGGTAGGCCTGTGATGTCTTTGGAATTCACCTGCCCCAACCCCCTGCCTTAAAGAAAGGAGGTTGAAGTCAGAAGCCAGATGTGGTGGTGCACACTTATAATCCTGGTGCTCTAAAGGCTAAAGCAGAAGGATTGCATGTCTCAGGCCAACCTGGGCTACATAGCATGACCCTGTCACCACCACACCCCATGAAAGAAATACAAAGAGAGAGCTGGGGAGATTGCACACTGGGTAAGCATGAGGGCCTGTACTCAGATCTCTAGCACCCGTGTGAAAAGCTAGACATGGAGGCATGTGCCAATGACCCAAGGCTGAGCAGACAGGAGAATCTCTGGGACTTGCTGGCTAGCCAATCAGTTTGCTCCAAGTTTAGTGAGAGACCCTGTCTCAAAAAATTCAGTGAAGATCTGACAAGATGGCTGCACAGGTAAAGCACTAGCTACAAAACCCAGCAACCTGAGTTTGTCTCTAGAACCTCACAGAAGGGAGAACTGACTCTGCAGGGTTGTCCTCTGACCTCCACGGGCACACACACACACACACACGGTGCGTGTGCACACACACGTAATAATAGCACAGAAAATCCATAAAATTTTAGAAAAGACACAAAGGAAAAATAAAAATGTTACTTTCTTAAAAATAGGTGGGGAGTGATACAGAAAGACATCTAACATTGGCCATGGTCTTCACATAGGTCTATACTCATTAGCAGTATTTGTTGGTTTTGGTTTCTCGAGACAGAGTTTCTCTGTGTAACAGCCCTAGCCGTCCTAGAACTAGCTCTGCAGACCAGGCTGGCCTCGAACTCACAGAGATCCGCCTGCCCCTGCCTCCCAAGTGCTGGGATTAAAGGCGTACACCACCACTGCCCAGCTCCACTTGAAAGAAATTGTGGGGGGGGGGGTTGTTTTGTTTTAAGATGTAGTTTTATTTTATGTGCATTGGTATTTTTCCTGCCTGTGTGTCTGTGAGAGGTGTCAGATTCCCTAGGACTGAAGTTACAGACAGTTGCGAGCTGCCATGTAGGTGCTGGGATTGAACTCGGGTCCTCTGGAAGAGCAGCCGGTCAGTGCTCTAAGCTGCTGAGCCATCTCTCCAGCCCTCCATTTCAACTTTCTAATTCATATGTACTAAATAGAGCCAACCACACTGATTACTTTTTCTTAGAATAACACAGTTATTCTGCTGTGTTCTGTGATTCTGTGATCTTAAATCCAGCTGTATATATGGATTTTTTTTTTAATAGTGCTGGGGATTGAACCCATGGTCTCGAGCACACAGAACAAGCACTGTCTCACTGAGCAACGGCCCCAGAGCTGCTGTTTCTAGACCTGTGTGTGCTGCTGTGGAGGGTCGGGTACACATAATACAAACCATAACACTTCACCAGATGACAGTGAAGTCATTTATGTGCAGCTTGCAGTGGTGGTTTAGCACGAGCTCCATCTTTCCAGTTGTATTTTGCTGAAAATCTCCCAAATAAAAGCAGGCATTGTGGTGTTTACCGGTCATCCCCCACACTGGGGAGGTGCCAGCAGGAGGATCAGAAGTTCAAGGTCCTCCTTGTCTACATGGTTAAGGTGGAGGCCAGCCTGAGATACACACAATGCTGTCTGGAAAGGAAAAAAAAACCAAGTTCCGCAAGCTGATACTGTTAGAGGTAACATACATCTGGTGTGTGAATAATGAGACAGCTGCCTGATCTGGTGTGTGAAAAGTCTCTGTGCACACGCAGCTTGGCCTGGACCATGAGTAACAATCCCACTTCAGAGTTGGAAAGTGAGGTCCTCCCCAGAGGCTAGAGTGCAGTCCATCGACAGCATGGGTCAGACCACAGCTTGGGAGCACTGGCGTGGTGGCGGCACAGCTCTGCCTGCCAGTGTCTGCATTTGGGTATCTTCTAGAAGTAGCTGCTGTTTGTTCTCTAGGCATCAGCTGGTGTGTGTCCTCCTGCTCATCGGTCTAACTGCCACAAATCTATACACAGGCCAAAGAATCTTGGGAGATGGACACCAAAGAAAAGCTGGAGCAGGCGGCCATTGTCAAAGATAAGGGAACTGTGTACTTCAAGGTGTGTGAGTCCCTGTAAATCCTTCCATGTTAAGCTGTGTATTCAAGTGTCCATGAACTGTTTACCATAGTGTTTCCTACTCTTCATTCTGTCAACACCTCTTTGGTAAGAATAACCCTCGGTTTTCACAGGCCTTCTCTTTGCAGTGAGAACAGAGTACATTAGCGTGAAGGAGATACTGCAGGCCCTCTGTGTGCTATGAGCGGATGGTAATCATCCCTCAGAGCATTCTGTACATGGCCAGCTCACCCACATCCGTAGCACTCAGTGCCTAGCATGTCCTGCTTGGCCCATAGTCAGCGTGCAGTAAGTATGGAGAGAAAGGATGAAGAGTGGTTGTTACGGGTCAGGGTTCACATCAGTGGCTCTCCACTTCTTTCCACTCCTGACAGGTCACTAGGACACGTGACAGGAAAGAACATGCAAACATGTGGAGTGATTTCCCCACATGCAGCAGTGTGCTTGTTTTCCCGTAAGCACAGCCAGAGCCGTCTCCAGATTGTCCTTATTATAGTTTCCAACCGAGAAACGAGTTACCTTTGTGTTCTAAGTGGGAACAGCAGTTCTCACAGCCCGTCAGTATCTTCAGAATAAGTCTTAAATAATTGAGAATATCATCGTTTAAGACAGGGTTTCTCTGTGTCCTGTCTGTCCTGGAACTTGCTCTGTGGACCAGACTGGCCTCGAACTCACAGAGATCCGCCTGCCTCTACCTCCTGAGTGCTGGGATTCAAGGCGTGCGCTACCACTGCCTACCTTGTTTGATAAGTTTTATCTAGAAATACGTCACTGCTGCTATAACTGAGCAGCAAAATAAAGATGCCTCTAGTGGTGATGGCTGGGTACTCAGAATGCCCTGGAGACTGGCAAGGGTGACTCAGTACTCAGGGATGCCCAGCACAACCCTCCCAAGAACCTGCTAGGAAGAGAGTTCTGAACTTTGCAGTGGCCACAGTGATGCCACTTACAGCTGCCCTGAGTGACAGCTGCTTCCCTGGAGCCCTATCCGTGGGACCTAGGAGCCAGTGCTTGATCCTACAGATCCTAATCCCAGGTGCAAGAAAAGAGATTTCAGAATGAAATGCAGGTTGTTCGCCAGTCTATTCCCAAATGCGTGTAAAGACTTAGTGATAAGAATTCAAGAATGGCTTTCCTCTGCTGGGTTAGGTGATGGTGTCTGAAGGAACTGATTCAGTTCCCTGCCTTGTAGTAAAGAGATTGACGCCAGAAGCAGCTGTGGTGGCGACACACCTTTAATCCCAGTGCTCTAGAATCAGAGGCAAAGGGCTTTCTGAGTTCAAGGCCAGGTCTACATAGCAAGTTCCAACCAGCCAGGGCTACAGAGTGAGGCTCTATCTTGAAGAAAGAAAAAAAAAAAAAAAAGAATAGGAGAGGCTGCCCATGTGATCTTTTTTGTACCAGCAGGTTTTTGTTTTTGGTTTTTTTTTTTTTGGTTTTTTTTTTTTTTTTTTTTTTTTTTTTTAAAGAAAATTCATTGGTTTTTTTTTTTTTTTTCCCGAGATACACTGCTGCGTCTACAGCCTCATCTGCGGGAGGGGACCAAGTGGGACCGCTGAAGGACTGTGAGACTGTAGTCATCCCAAAAAACACTGCCAGAAACAGTATAGATGACTGGGCTTTTTGTTTTGGAGGGTGGTTCATCCGCTTTCCACTTTGAACTGAAACCCGTGATTGGGTCCTCGAATTGGCTTAGTGTATGTGCACGCTGCATGTAGTGAAGATCAGCTTGGTTTATCCTAAGTGATGCTGGATCATCATTTTAAAGCATGTTTTTCACTGTGGGTGAAATCCAGAGGTTTTTAATAATAATATACGCATTTGTTTATTCTTAACAAAAATGCTAAAATAATGTATGAATCATCAGAAAGCATACAGATAGGAGCTCTGCCCGGGAATCTGGAACATTAGGCTTTTGCTTTTCCTATGATTGAGATCACTCACCTGTGTTGGTTGGGCCACATCAATATTACAGTGATGATACATACATAGGTTTCAGCATGTTCTGAATCTTCCTAATATCACCAATCTGGATAAAATATGGATTGTCAGTCACACATATGGAACATGATGTTTTTAGCATGTAATTTGATAGACAAGATCTTTCAAAACATTAGTCTGTTGGGGGGAAATTAATGAAAGGTTTGAAACCGCTGACCTAAGGCTTAGCCCAGAACGTCTCTGAACTTTCTGTGCTGCCGGAGTTCCTGGAGGCAGCTTCCTAATGGTAGATCACAGTGGTGATGCTCGCTGGAGCTGCAGATTCCAGCAGCGTTGGTAGGCTGCCTCCTGTGCATGGTCCCTTCTCTTCGCAGCACTCAGAGCAGCCTTCACTACCAGCTCCATCTCCCCAGGGTGTTTGACTTGTACGTGGTGCACACTGCGTGCAGATGTGTGGGTCACTGCAGAGATGGGCTGCCCTGCAGGTTTGGACTTCAGGACATGCGCACATTTTTATCGACCGCCAGTTTGGTTCACTGCTGTGAGCGAAGCAGGATTGAGTTGTGCTCTTTAGGTCGATGGTGGAACTTCCTTTCCACCCCAGAGCTCCTGAGAAGCAGGAAATGACGTCCCCACCTGGTGCTGAAAGTCACTGTTGAGCACACCTGGTCATACCGGCCAGTTTAAAAGACCTGGCCTGTGAAGGCTGGGCTCACTTCTGTGTGTGGGTGTCTTGCGCCCCCTAGTGCACCTTGGGAAGGAAGTGTTTCTGCGGCTGGCTGGTTGTGGAGAGAGCTCCACACTGCCTACTCTTACAAGTAAAATGATGCCAGGCACAGCCACACTGCTGCGGTTTTGCCTGTGTTGACTGCTGCTTTCACACTACTAATGAGAGCCGGGGACTTGCACAATCTGCTTTAGATAGCCTAGGCTTGCTGTCTGGGGACTGTGTTACCATATTGCAGTATTTACTATGCAGTGTTGAATGCCAGGAGAAGAGAGAAAAGTCACCTCCTTTTCCATAAGCCATACGGCTCACCACCCTTTTGAAAGACTGTTGAATGTTGGCTTCAAATGGTGTAACCACCTGCTGCCAGGCTAAAAGAATGCCAGGAACCCAGCATGCTGCAGTGTCAGCCCGCTACAGGCTACTTCACAGGTTCGCACAGGACTAGGAAGGGGCAGGAAAGCTGAGGCCTGGAAACTGAAGGGCACAGAGCGGGGTGGTCGTGCAGGCCTATTCCTCGTGAGGACTCAGCTGAGGCAGCCCGTGCTCACTTCACTCTGTCCTTTCTAGAGTACAATGTCAGTCATTCCCGGCTTCTCTTCCTAGGACGGCAAGTACATGCAGGCTGTGATTCAGTACGGGAAGATAGTGTCCTGGCTGGAGATGGAGTACGGCCTATCAGAGAAGGAGTCAAAAGCCTCTGAATCGTTCCTGCTTGCAGCCTTCCTAAACCTGGCCATGTGCTACCTGAAGCTCCGAGAGTACACCAAAGCTGTGGAGTGCTGCGACAAGGTGGGTGGGTAATGTTGTGTCATGGGCTCCGGGGGCCACTCTTCACCCTCTGCCTCTCTCGGCTGTCTCCTCTGTGCTCAGCATGAGCTGGGACACTCATTGGATTGGGCTAGACATGGACTGTTTTTATCAGGCATTTTACATAAAATTTTCCATAGAATTAGTGACAGTTTTCAGCCGTGGCCTTACACTGGTTTTAAGTGTCATAGTAAAGAAAGAACTCTGTGAGTTCTGCCTTTTGTTTTGTTTGCCAGTTTGAGTTCCTCAGAACTTTAGCAACTGAATACACATGTTTAATCTAAGAGGCCCGTAGAGCATCTTGGCAGCTCTCACGGTTTTGCATTTGTGCTCTGATCCTGTTTCCTGTGGGTTTATTTTTTATTTTTTAAGCTACTTGGAGGCTGGGCAGTGGTGATACGCACCTTTAATCTCAGCTCCTGGGAGGCAGAGGCGGGTGGATCTCTGTGAGTTTGGGGTTTGACGCCAGCCTGGTCTACAGAGCAAGTTCCAAGACAGCCAGGACTCTTTACAGAGAGACCCTGTCTAGGGTGGCGGGGGGGGGGGGAGCTACTTTGAATTCAAGCATACCAGAAAGCCCAGCCATAAAATCCCCATCAACTTTCTCTCCAAAGCCATTTTTTTCTTGTAGCTTTTTAATTTTTATTTATTTATTTTAAATATTTATTTATTTATTATGTATACAATATTCTGTCTGTGTGTATGTCTGCGGACCAGAAGAGGGCACCAGACCTCATTACAGATGGTTGTGAGCCACCATGTGGTTGCCGGGAATTGAACTCAGGACCTTTGGAAGAGCAGGCAATGCTCTTAACCACTGAGCCATCTCTCCAGCCCCCCCCCAAGAAAAACTAACAATCCTGGCTGTCCTGGAACTCACACGGTAGACCAGGCTTGCCTTGAAATCATAGACATCTGTCTGCCTCCACCTCTGAGTACTAGGATTAAATACTGCCTAGCTCCTTGTAAATATATATATTTATATATATATTTGTTTGTTTTTCGAGACAGGGCTTCACTGTAGTTTTAGAGCCTGTCTTGGAACTAGCTCTTGTAGACCAGGCTGGCCTCCAAAGCCATTTTTTAACTATCTGTGTGTGTGTGTGTGTGTGTGTGTGTGTGTGTGTGTGTGTGTGTGTTATCTGTGTGGGGAAGCATACATGTGTGCGTGCAGGTGCTGCCAGGGCCAGCAGGGGGCATCTGATCCCCTGGAGTTTGAGTCGTAGGCCATTATGAGCCACCCATGTGGATGCTGGCCGCCACTGAATGATTTCTCCAGCTCCCTCCCCATTCCCTAAACACTGATTATGTGGGTGTGGGTGGGTGTGTGTAAGCCATGGTGCACACATGTGGACAACTCTCGAGAGTCAGTTCTCCTTCCACCGTCTGGATCCTAAGGACCAAACCCAGTTTGTGAAGCTCATCATCAAGGGCCTTAGCCCACGACGGCAGCTCAGTCCCCCTCCCAGGTCACCGCTCTACACACAGCCTTCCTCCTTTTCACACGTGTACACTAACACCTGTGTTTCATTTGTTTTTCAGACCAGGTCTCAGATCCCAGTCTGACCTCAGATTTGCTGTGTAGCCACAAATGATCTTGAAGTTCTGATCCTCCTGCCTCCAGCTCTTGAGTGTTGAGATTACAGTCATACACCACAGCACTCCGGCAGGACAGTTTTTTGTTTTTGGTTTTTTTTTTTTTTTTTTTTTTTTTTTTTTTTTTTTTTTTTTTTGGTGTTTTTTGGGTTTGGTTTTTGTTTTGTTTTAAGCTAGGGATAAAATTCGGGATTTTGTATGTACTGAACAAGCTGAGCTACAACCCCGCTGTCCACAGATTCAGGGCTGGAAAGGTGGCTCAGTGGTTCTGAGAGCACTTGCTATGCAAGCCTGGGCGGCAGGGTTTGAGTCTCAGCGCCCACGTAAGCCTGCCCAGCCCACGCTGAGTAGACGGGAAGCGGGAGGGCCTGAAGGCCTCCCTGAAAACTTTGTGGGCGGGGAGGAAGTGGCTCAGTAAAGTGCCTGTCACACAAGCATGCAGGCCCGAGTTTGGTCCCTGGCACCCACATAAGAGCTGTGCCTGAGGAGTGGGAGGTCCCTGCTAAAGGCACTCGCCGCTCTCGCAGAGGACCCCATCCTCCAGCCAGCAGTCACACGGCAGCTCGTACTTCCTGTACCTCCAGTCACAGACATGCACGCAGACAAAGTGCCCATACACGCACAAAAATAATAATGATTAGTATTATTCTGGGCCACCCATGCCTGTAATCGCAGTGTTGGTGGGCAGACTGGCAGATCTTCAGGTCCCACTGACCAGCCGGGCTAGCAAGACACTGTCTCAGAAACGAGGTGGACAGCTCCTGGAGGCTGGCGTCTGGCCTGTGTGCACATGAGTGCACACATACACAGATCGGGGTGGGGCACTTGTCCCACACTCAGTTCAAAGGTTTCCATTCATGTTTGCCTGGCACTGTTGCTGTGGGCAGAGAATGGTGGCAGAAGGCATAGCAGAGGAAACAAGGCATTTCTAGGGCTTGGAGGTGGCACACACTTTTAATCCCAGCACTCAGGAGGCAGGGACAGGTGGATCTCTGTGAGTTTGAGGCCAGCCTGAGTCCCAGGACAGCCAGAGATACATAGTAACACCCTGTCTCAAAAAAAAAAAAAAAATCGGGGCTGGAGAGATGGCTCAATGGTTAAGAGCACTGCCTGCTCTTCCAAAGGTCCTGAGTTCAATTCCCAGCAACCACATGGTGGCTCACAACCATCTGTAATGAGGTGTGGTACCCTTTTCTGGCCTTCACACAGACAGAATATTGTATACATAATAAATAAATAAATATTTTTAAAAAAAAATCACACACCCCTTTGACCTTCCTCTAGTCCAGTGGTCCTCAACCTTCCTAATGCTATGACCCTTTAATACTTTAATACAGTTCCTTATGTTATGGTGACCCCCCAACCATAAAATTATTTCGTTGCTTCTTCATAACTATAATTTGACTACTGTTATGAAATTATAAATATGATATTCAGGATATCTGGTAATGTGACCCCCAGGTTGAGAAGCATTGTGCTAACCTCTTACTGTTCTGGTCAGTAAGGACTCAGTGGTGAAGGGCCTACAGAGTTCAGTCAAGCCTCCCGTCGGGGAGCAACACTTCAACACAGGAGCTTTGGAAGAGACATTTTATACTAAACCATTGAAAAACAAAGTGAATTTGATTATTACATGATGGTTATATATAACTATGCCTATCTTGGGGTGTAACTGCTGTTGTCCCACTATTTCAGCCCCTCTCTCCTGACTCCCTCGATCTGTACACTATTTACTAGATTTATTTTTTAATGCCCTCAAGAGAGAATTACAGCCAGCCCTTGCAAACTGTGGACCATCTGTTCTAGGCCCTCGGACTGGACAGTGCCAACGAGAAAGGCTTGTACAGAAGGGGTGAAGCCCAGCTGCTCATGAATGAGTTTGAGTCAGCCAGAGGTGACTTTGAGAAAGTGTTGGAAGTGAATCCTCAGAATAAGGCTGCGAGGCTGCAGATCTCCGTGTGCCAGAAGAAGGCCAAGGAGCACAACGAGCGGGACCGCAGGGTGTACGCCAACATGTTCAAGAAGTTCGCAGAGCAGGACGCGAAGGTATGTGCAAGGCCCTGGCCCTCGGCAGGGAGGAGCTGAGCTTGCCCAGTGTGAGGCTAACTCCTTGAGACACACCAAAGCTCTTGGGTTTTAGGTTTTGGTTTTTTTGTAAGATTCTATAGACCTGACTAGCTTCAACTCACTGATCCTTCTGCCTTTGCCCCATGAGTTCTAGGATTACAGGCGTCAGTCACCAAACCAAGTTAGTTTGTTATTTAAAAATATTAATAAATTCAGCCAAATGGTGGTGCCTCACGCCTTCAATCCCAGCACCCAGGAGGCCCATGCTGGCGGATCTCTGAGTTCAAGGTCAGCCTGGTCTGCAGAGCGAGTTCCAAGACAGCCAGAGATACACAGAGAAACCTTGTCTTGGAAAAAAACAACAACAACAACAAAAATTCTAAGCCCGTCAGTATTTTTTTCTGAGTAATAGCTCCTGGTTGAGATGCCCAGCCTGACGCGGGAGCAGGTTGTCACTGGCACGCTGTCCGCATGAGTGCCAGGCTGATAGTAGTCTGTCTGAAGACAGGCCAGCTTCTTGCCCCACAGCCGTCTTCTGCTCCCAAGTCTGTCCTCCATCCCCAGCTTCTACTACCGCAGGACTTAATTATTCAGCAGCCGCCTCGGATAGCAAGCTCTTCCATTGCATGCCACCGCCGCATTGACCAACTGTGCACCCCAAATACAAGCATCCACATTTCTTGTAGACCTGATAAAGCTATCTTGGGAAGGCAGGGGTTAATTTCATCTCCACTTTTGTTAACTCCCAGGAAGCGGCCAGCAAAGCAACAAGCAAGAAGACTGTAGAAGGAGCAGCTGGTAAAAGACCTGAAAGTCAGGCCATGGAAGAAGGGAAGGCTGAAGGCCATGTATGACACCACGCCAAGGAGGGAAGAGAGTCCTGATGCCCTCGGCCC